>VWZV01015946.1:0-48293 GCA_013397155.1 Irena cyanogastra
GGTGTCAATGCCTCGGTCAGCTCAGATGTGCAGTCCGTGTTCAAGGGGAAGACGTACAACCAGCTGCAAGCTCTGTACCAGGGCATCGAGAGCAAGATCTGGGCAGGAGGGCCCAACTGGGACATGGGGTACTGGGAAAGCCTTCTGCAGCAGCTGAAAGCTAACATGGCTCAGGCCAGGCTGCAGGAGCAGCACCAGGACATGCTGCATCAGAAGCTGTACAAGCAGAAGCAGGGTGTGGAGAGTGAACAGCTCTCCCCCATCATCAAGCAAGAGTCAGCTTCCCCCAGTGACAGGTTGGATCCCAAGGAGAGCCTTGAGGCACGGCCAGGGCCATCCTCAGAGCCAGAGCAGGACAGAGGCCACAGGAGAGGCAGAGGAGGAGGCTGTGCTGATGGAGGAGCAGCTGATCCAGCAGAGCCTGGATGACTGTGATTCAGGCAAATACAGCCCCCGGCTGCCTGGCCCCAACGAGCTGCCCTTCAACACGCACATGCTGGAGGCCGAGGAGGACACAGACCAGCTGCTGCTCCTGTGTCAGCAGCTCCAGGTGACAGGTGATTCTTCTGAGAGCACTGACAGCATCTTCTTCCATAAGGCCAAGGAGGGCATGGGCGCCAACGAGGCACCATTCAGTGTGGAGATGCCGCTCACGGGCAAGGCCTATCTGTGGGCTGACAAGTACCGGCCACGCAAGCCCCGCTTCTTCAACCGTGTGCACACAGGCTTCGAGTGGAGCAAGTACAACCAGACCCACTATGACTTTGACAACCCTTCCCCCCCGCCCCCAGGATCATGCAGGGCTACTGGCTTTACATCTTCTACCCCAACCTCATTGACAAGCGCACGATGCCCAAGTACTTCCTGGAGGCCTGCCAGGACAACAAGGACTTTGCCATGCTGCACTTCCATGCTGGGCCACCCTATGAGGACGTGGCCTTCAAGATTGTCAGCAGGGAGTGAGAGTATTCCCACAGCCACAGTTTCCACTGCCAGTTTGCCAATGGCACTTTCCAGCTCTGGTTCCAGTTCAAGCATCACCATTACCGCCGGTGAGGGCTCAGCCCTCAGACACCTGTCAGGGGTGGGCAGGAGCCTCATCCCATGGCACTGACACTGCTCCATGCATGGCCCCAAGGCCTGGCCCAGCATTGGGCACGTTCCTGAGGCTTTTTTCTATCCTTGCACTTATCATGAAGGACTCTGAGACTTTGGTATAAATAAAATAAGGGTTGTTTTAGCCATGAGATCTTTGGGATTAAAAAGAAGTGATTTCTACACTTTTTTTACAGTTTTTACTGAAGGAATTCAAAGCTGTTTGTGTGCACCATGACGCAGTTGTAACGCTGTTAGCTTTGACTATGATAATTAGAAATTTATGTTTCCAAGATTATTTGCAGCAATTCAAAGTTTCGGCTCTTATCTATGCCCATATCTACATCACATAAAATTACAATGGCTTTACTACACCCTCTTTGTAATTCCTTCAGCAAAATCATTGTTATTTTAAGCATATATTGTTCAAATTCTCAGTATCTTTTGTATTAATAGTATCAAAATAAGGTTAAAACATTTATAGGTATTAAACTTCAGTAAGTTAAGCATTGCTAAGATCAGGTAAAATTAAGTTTCACTAGGTTTAGGTCTAAGTACTCTTAAATTAGATTTTATCACTTTGGTATTCTATTGAAGTTAAGTTTATTATTTTTTCTGTCAAAGTTCATTAATTTCAAATTTTAGTGTTGTTTGATATAAATTATCATAAGTTTTGTTAAAAGTCATTCATCTAAACTAAGATATGTAGTTGCTTTCCTAGAGAGATAAGATAGCTCTGATTAAAACAGTAGGCTGCTTAATTGATCCAATGTCTGTTTCTACAGCTATTCAATAAAAAAACAAAAAAAAAACCACAACATCTTTTTGGTCTGATTTTCTCAGGTTGTTACTTTTGTTCCTTAAGGAAATGAAGCTTAAGGAGCTTATTAACACACCCACACATGTGGATGGGCACACACACAGTCCCTCTCACCTCCAATAGCTTTAGGACTTACTGGCTAATTTCAAACAGGTTTTACAGAGCAGCAGAAGTTAACCTCAGTGCCCAGGCAGAGAGTAAAAAAGCAAAATTAATGCCTGTCTGAGGGAAAAACTATCATAATTAGAGAAGCAGCTGTGAGGTGAGGACAAAAACCAAAACTAAATCCAACTGCTGTCCCCATATGTAAATTATGGCCGAGGATAAACTTCAGACACGATGAGTTCCCTGTAAGCAGAGTTATTTAAAGGCACTGACTCCAGGCTTTTTTTTGTGTTTGTAGATCCTTTTACTTCTTCCTGTGGAAGTGCAAATCTGTTTAGGGCACTTCAGCCTGATGATAATTATCTTTTATGGCCTCTCAGAGCGAGTTTATGGATACTCCAAGATTGATGTACTATAAGTTGTAAAATAATTCATCTCATGCAGACTTCTTGCATCTGCAGTTTGGGGCTAGAAGTTGCAGGACACCCAAGTAGACATGCAGACTTTCCTAAGCCTGGTTGAACTAGAAATAGGGCTGAGAAATCTCTTTAATAGTATTTTAGCATTTCTAATTGTGGCTAAAACAATAAAACTGACAGCAGGAAGCAACCCTTGCTGACATCCAGCATATATTTTCAAAGAGACACTAAAAATACCTGGGAAAAAGTTTGTTTGAAAGCCCATTCCTATATTTTGACCAGACATCCCTAATGCTCTTCTGTGGGATAGGTTAAAGCAAAGACTTAGTTCTGTGCAATTTGTTCCCCTCATCACTATCCCCAAAAGGTCTTATAAGACAAGCAAAAAAAGAGTTCATATTGTGGTCCAATTCTGGTGGCACACCTCTTCATACACAGGCAGCCCTAATCAGAGTTCCTCCTTAAAAAGTCCTATTTTGATCCCTCACAGTTTTGCTAAGCTAAAACCAGAAGAATATACAGATTTTTTGGGCAGCATTTCAAAAAAAAGTGCTAATCTTTTGTCAGTAACTCTCACTTAGATTTCCTTATTGAGGTTCTTTTGAGGAGAAATAATATTTCAAATGAAGATGTGTCTATTAGCATTCAGAGGCATCACTTATTTGAAAGCAGAATTGATGCTTCGTTAATCAACTGCTCACACAGGGATCTGAAGAGAAATCCATGAGAATATGACAAGAATAAGACAAGGGACACATGGCTTGGAATTATAGAATACCCTCCTGAGCCTTCTCAGACTCCTCCAACTTGTGTATTTTGGAAAATGCATTTTCAGCCATCCTATAAAAAGATCAACCTATTACTGACGTAATTCTTTTGTTTCTCTTACACACACTTCACTGTATATTATTTTCACTGGTTTCTAACCAACACATTTTTGGTGCCATTTTTCAAAAAGGCTGTTGAATAGCAAGAAAATTGTAATTACACTTTCTCTTGGACAAGGAAACTGCAAACTATGCTTTTGACAGCATATTGACCAGTTAGTGTTTTTTCATAAAAAAAAAAAAAGTCCCTCAATCCTGAGATGTATTAACAGAGCTCTGACTCTCAGAGCCCTGAGGACACCTGTGGCCTTAATGGCCTTGCCAGCCTCACCTGGGGGCCCAGAACAATGACTCCCTGCCCACGGGCCCAGCTCAGCTCCAGGACTCCAGCCCTTGCTGGGGCCATGTGCTGGCACAGCTGTGTGCAGCCCCATCTGAGGTGCCCAAAAAGCCCCAGGCCTGTGCTGCAGATCAGGTCATTTCTGATGCTGTACACTGGATAATTCTTTCCCCAACACCCAAGGTAGATCCATCTCCAGAGCTGTCTGGTCTCCTGCTGTTCACAGTGGGACTCCTCCAGACCTGCTCCACCATCTTACCTTGTTTAGGTCTGTCAGTGGATCCTGCCATTGTCACAGAATCATTTAGTTTGAAAACAACCTCCAGGATCAATGGATCCAACCTTTGAACAATTTCCACCTGGTCAATTAGACCATGGCACTGAGTGTCACATCTTTTCTCAAGCGCCTTCAGGGATGGTGACTCCACCACGTCCCTGAGAAGCCAGTTCCAACACCTGACAGCTATTTCAGTGAGGAAAGTTCTCCTGATGTCCAACCTCAATCTCCTCTAGTGCAGTCTGGGGCCATGTCCTCTTGTCCTGATGCTGGTTGCCTGGGAGAAGAGGACAGACAGCCTGTTGTCACCAGGTGCTGCAACCCTGGGCTCTGGGGACAGAGGGTCTTGCACAGCCCCTGTTGGCATCACCCTTAGTGGCACACAGCCATCACCCCCTGTCCAGCCCCTGCTGGGCTGCTCCATTACATCAGGTCAGGCCAAAAACCACAAGAATTTCTGCTCTGGCCTGAACAACAAGGTCATGTGGAACATGCAAAACATCTTTTCTCCTGACCTACTTGAGTGCTAGGTATGGACACACGTCTTGCCTGGCCACAGCCAGTGCTGTAGCAGGAAAAATGCTGCTCCTTCCAAACATGCAGGATCAGAGGTCAGACTTGCTTGAAAACCCTTCCCTGCTACTTTCAAGGGGCTGCAGTCAGGAGCCAGGAAATACTGCCCAAAGAAAGGCAGGCAGGGCACAGGCTGTGGAAGTTCAGAGCAGAATTACACTCATAAATGAGCCAGGCAACACAAGACACACAAAAAGCCACCAGAATGTACCAGCATACATGGAATAAGGGTTTCTAGAGTGGAGGAAGAAAGTGGAGCTGATGTTTCAGAATATCTGCAGAAAGTCAATTATTCATATGCCCTAATGGAGAGGGAAAAGAGCAGTATTTCCAGTTCAGCATCAGCACATACTGAAAGTGCTGTGAAAAACCACCAGAGGTGTGAAACAGCTGTCAGTCCATGTGAAAGACCAAGATTAAACACCCCTCTCACTCAGCAATCTAAGACTAAGGATAGCAATCATGAATCAGCCACTCAAAGCCCACAGAGGACTTGTTCCAGGAAACCACCCTCAGAAAGGGCCAGGATGGTTTGGAAATGCACACAGACAAAACCACACCAACAATCTGCCCACAAATGGATATTAATAACCTACAGACTGTACATGCACAGGCAGACTGCTCCAAGCCTCCCTGGGTGTGGGGCTGGAAGCACATCCTCCCATTCTGCCCTGTCCAAAGGAGCAAACCGTGCTAAGGGAGGAAACAGAGGAAGGAAACCTCCTGGTACCTCCTCACAAAGGGCACGTCCAAGAACAGCAGGGCTCTGTTTACAGCCCTCCAAAGTCCCTGCCTGCCAGATGGGCCCTTAGAGCTCCTTGAGGGGGCTCAGCTTAGGGCTGTGCTAAGAGTCCCCAGAGCTGGGGTAAGCAGGAAGGAACCAGGGGGTTGTGCCGAGTGCCACCAACACAAGGCCACACTGTGTGAGGTGCAGATGACCTCATTTTCTGTGGAAGGTGACATTAGAAGAAAGCTGTGTGTTTTCAGGTGTGAGGTAAGGAAGGAGGTTATTTCTCATGGAAAAATATAACAACTAACACAACACAAAAAAAGCCCTAAACAAAAACAATCCTGGGAAGTGCCCCTAGAAGGTTGTAAAAGATAGAAGCCAAGCCAACAACCCTTTGTTCTTCTGGAAATACCTTTCTCTGTCCATAGCAACGGAACCAGGACCCCATATTACCATCCTAAGTTAAACATGGGCCCTTGGCTCTCAGGAGACCAGGATTTAAACTTCTTTGTTTTCATAAAGCAAAAAAATACACACTTGCAGAAATCACTGTCTTCTGATTCATTTCCTCTGGCATTGTATTGTTAAGTTGCTTTAACAAAATACTCAGTTTTCTCCTCTTCCTCCCCCTTTAGGGCCAAATTCTCCCCCAGCTGGGAGAAAGTCTAACTTTCTAAATAAGCCATTACTACAGCTAATAGCCTAGAGGGAGAAAAGCCCCCTTGTGAACCCTGAAAATGCTGTGTATCAACTCTTGTAAAGCAGACAAATGAAAGCAGGAACACATGTTATAAATTAGAGGCTCAGATTTTGATGGCAGGCTGCTACAGCCCAACCTTCAATTAATTTTGCCCCTGCTCCGTTGGCTCCTCAGGTTTTCTGAACTTCAGCCATTAAATCTGGGTTTGCATCACTCAGGTGGCAAAGATTTCCTTCTAGGTGGAAGGAAAGAGCTTCTGACCACACAAGCCCCATTCTCATGCTGGCATCTTTAGTATTTCAAGAGATAAATGGAGAGAGTCTTAGGGACAGACTGGTAAAGAGCATAGCCATATAGCATTTATACATATAGACATATATATATTTATATATACAAAACCCCACTCATGTTCTGGAGCCACACATCTGCTGAAAAGAACCAATTACCTGATTGCTAGGCCTGGTTTTAAGAGAGGAACCTCTAACATACCTATGTTCCTTGTCAGACTCAATTACAAACTGCTGTGGGCAAAAGAGTAGAAAGCAGGAGAAAAAAAATTAGCAGTAAATTTACTATACTTTTCAAGTCAACAAAAGGAAAAAACATTTCAGTTGCAACCTACTGCTTCCCAAGGAGTAAATACAGATACATGAAAATTATGTAAAACTGTTCAGACCACGCCTTTCAACTCCTCACCTACAAGTGAGCAGTAGCCTTTCACTCCAGTGCCTTTTTTTTAAGAACTTGTGCTTTTATTTAAAAACTAATGCTTTTATTCCTCATAACCCTGTCCTGTGCAGCATCTCTTGCTTGCTAGTTGAAAGGACAGATTCACACCACACAGACACACATGGCAGCCTTAATATTCCATTACTTTTTAAAGAATCCTCACATGTCATCCATCATCTCCACACAGAGGTGCAAACCACAGTCTTCTTTTCACAATGGATTATGGAAGTGTGAGGAGAAAAAAAAAAAAAAGAACTACCAAAATAGATGCAGGATTAAATTATTAAAAAAAAAAACAAGTGGAGGAAAAAATTGGGTGTTCTTAGATAACAGATAACTTTTCATTCATGTAAAAGCATCTTTGTTTATGCAACAATACCAGATAGTAACACTCCAAGAATTATCTTTTAATAAAAAGCATTGATCATTTGTTTTACATAGAAAAAAAAAAATCTATGTGATATTTATTGTTGCTGAAGAGTGGAAACTCTACTGCACTGAAAAGCAACTGTGCTCATTATTATGACACAGAAACACATATGATATGAATTATGTGGAGCAGCTGGCTGAAGTGAATCACTGCTCTTTCCTGCTGCTTCAGAGCTTTAGCTGGGGCTGAAGTGCAGGTAACACTTTGTGCTTTGGATGGAAACAGCCCTCTGGAGCGAGAGCGAGCACCAGCAGGGATTCAGAGACAGCCCAGATGCTCTGTGCAGTGCCAGAAGCTAATCCCACCTCTGCAAGGAAGGGCTAGGGGGAAAACAACACTCAGCACTGCAGAGGGCACGCTCAAACTTTCTGGCTGATGGGATTCCCAGAGCTCTTCACATGTGCTGAGCAGTTACATCATGCTCATGGCTCTGGTTCCAGCAGCCTGCTTTATACATCAAGGGCTGCTATGGGGGAAAGGAGGCAGAAGAGAGCAAACGCCTCATCAGAGTGACCTCAGTCAATGCTGCAGCCAAGTCTGTGAGGTTTGGATCCAGAACATCTCCCAGCATCCAGATCTAGAGCACAAGGTGCTGCCATTACAGAATGAGGGGCCAACAGAGGCAATAAACACATATTAAAAAAAAAATTAAAAAAAAATCAAACTTCTGCTCTGACCATGACCCTCATGCACAAAACAATTTGCTTTTATCTGTGTCCAGCCCTGCTTGGTACAAGAACAGTGCAGCCAGCAGCACAGGACTTCAGGGAGATTGGCAAAGCTCTTCCCCTTCATGCCAAGGGCAGCACTTCTTGCCTGTGGCATTTTCTGCCCACACGTTAATTCACCTCACTGCATGTTTGAAAATAAAGAGGAAAAGAACGCCATCATCATTCAAAAACAGCAGCAACATCAATTCACCAGGGGAAACAACAAAGGCAGGGGAACACAGGGAGGAAATGTTTATACACGCATAGGAACCGCCAAGAAAACCAACCCATGAAAAGACAAAATAAGCAAATCCCACCCTGCCCTGCTCACCCCCCACCTCCAGCTGCAAACCAGCCAGGACTTCATGTCAGCCTGGAGCAGGTGCCAAAACTTTGTCCTGGCAGCCATCCAGGGGTTTTTGCTCCACAGGACAGACAGACAGCAGGGATGGTTAAAGCAGCCATGCCCTGCTATTTGCTTTGCCAGTGCTCTTCTGGCCTTGCTGCTAATGGCCACAGTCCCAGGGCAGCAGGCTCTTCCTCTCCAGCAATTTTGTTTGTCACTGAGAACCTTCCATTTCTCATTGCTCCTCTCAAAAGGCTTTATCCTCCACAGAGAGCAGGCACCCTGGATTTGGAGCACCTCCCACCGGGTAAGCACATCCATGCTGACACCCATTCCAAGGTGGCAGGCAGCCCCAGCCTGGCCCCCCTGAATGCTTCCACTGGGAAAGGATAGGACACCTGAACAGGTCAGCAGAGTTTGTCATCTCAGAACCACTGCCTCCCTGAAGAATGACAGACCCCAGGGACAAAATGGTGCCGCTGCTTTTGTGTTGGATTGTGGAAATGCCAAAAGGGGTGGAGAAGGAGGGGAAAGGGTCACAGAGAAGTGGAACACCTTATGGAAACAGACTTGTACTAGTGATGAAAGAAACCCTCTGGCCCTGCCAGAGCCAGCTCCTACCCAAGTCCACAACAGAAGGGGAGGGGAAAAAGAAAAAAAACACAAAAAACTCCACTGAACCCCAAGCCCTCCATTTTTGTGCTCCACTTTCACACGCAGTGCATTTCAAAAGACCAATCCCATTTTATCTAGCAGCTTGCAACATCAATGTTAACAATCAGCTCTCTCCTTCAGATGTGCTGAACACTCTGCACACAGCCTGAAGTTGTGTTCTCATTGTTTCTGCTCTGAAGGTACCCAAGTCAAACCAGTTACTGAGGAGCACTGGGTTTTACCACAGAGGATGTGGAAAAGCAGAATGAAGTGCCCTGTGTTCACAAGAGCTGAACTAGTGGCTTCCCAGGGCTGTTCATAGTGACAGGACAACACAGAGGAACACTGAGACTCTCTTGTAGCCCCTGCCTGAAGGAAGACTCCAGTGGCCTCCTGTCTGCTTCTTTATTCCATGTACTGTTAATATCCCTGTGTTTGTGCAAGCTATTAAACCCAGCAAGTGCTGATCACTGCCTTGGCTGTTCCCATTCAGACCATTAAGTTAAAGTCAAGGCTCCTGCTTCTGGCACCAGCACAGATCCTGTGCCTCTGAGGGGAGGCTGGAGCCTGCTCACTCTGCATCTGCTCCTCTGCAATGTGCAGCCAGAAACAGAATTCCTATCTGCCCTTTCCTGGAAAACAACAGGTTTCCTAATCGACAAGTTTGGCTCTCATCTCACCTTGTGCAATTTTAAGTGCTCTCAAACACGAAACAAACCACACACAAAAAAAAAAAAAAAACCCCAAAAAGCCAATAAGCAGTTACTGACATCACTCCTGCACTGTTCCCATAGAGAGTCTCCTAAAGTGAATGGCTACAAAAATGAAAATAAATAAAAGGGAATTTACTCTGGCACAGCCTATGGACAACTAAAAAGTCAAATGAACTCATTATAAAATTAAAAGCCTCCCCTGACACAAGATGATCCTAAGAAATATTTACATTTCCTTCCCAGCAGCCTCTCATCTGTCTACACAAGGAACCAAAGTGACAACCATCACCAGAATGTTCAAATACCTTATTATTTTAGTTTGCAACAATCCTAGTCAAGGAGTAGCTTAATTTTCAGCAGAAAACAGAGAACCTCAATAAAAGGCAGAAGAATTCACATTGTCCTCTGGCTAAGGCAGTCCCTGCCACACATCCAGGCACAAGGGGAAAGCAAAGCCATCATTGTTCCCAAGATGTCGATGGCGTTTTAGAAATAGCTTGCAAAACATTCGTCTGAGGGCTCGGGTCCACACAGCTTTCCACGACCTTCATTTCTTGCAGAAGTCATCAGTATTCACCTACTAATGAGGACTGGCCCCACACTTGGCTTTTCCCTTCCCAGCTGTGCTCTAAAGCTGTTCTGGTTTGCCCAAGGATAAAGGGATGGAGGGAAATACTCAGGTCTCTAGAGGGCAAAGTCAGAAACCTAAACATAGAACCACTCCTTCTCCTTTTGTTGGGCTTTCATTGTCAGTGTCAAGAGTGCCTTCAAGGCAAGGTGACCACCAAAACACACACAGGGCTTTTTGTCTTGTGACTTTGAGCCACTCTCCCGAGTGTCTCCCTAATACAAATGCTAATTTATGCTTTGCTTGTTCTTTTTGAATTCATGCACAGGAAAGATTTCTCTTGCCAAATTGTTATTTTAGTGGTTTCATCAGAAAAACAAAAGCAGACTAAACAGAAAAGTTAACTCTGAGGTTTCAGGAGGAAGCACAGAAAACCTGAACCTGGCAATACTCATTCCGACTAAAATAGTTCCAAGTACACAACTTTTGTCACAGTATTTGCAGCTTGAATTAGTGACATTCCAAGGACCTCTCTTTCATTTCCCCTCGACCTCAGGATTTCATTCTTGTATTTTCTTTTAAAAAATCCAAACAAAAGCCAATACTACGTCATCTCAATTCTCTTCATCGTCTCCCGTTGTCTCCCCACCTTCAGCTCCTGTGCCTCAGCTGCAGTAAATCAACTAATCACAACCAAAAATCTCAATAGGGAAGAAGTTTCTCATTTACCAGACTGATAAAGGCAGTTCCAGGACTTACAAGAGCTTAAGCACCCCTCAGTCCTGTGGGGTGGGAAGCCATCAGTCCAGGTGGATGCATTCCCTCCATGCTCACCAGGAACAGGAATTAATATTAAAACACTTTTCAATAGCCTAAGTGCTGACAGACTCTTTAATGAAACAGCTCTAGCACTCAGTTTAAATAACGATCTATCCCTGAAAGCGCACAGCATAAGGCCATTAGCAAGCTCTACAAATCTCAGGTAACTTCTTCACAGAATTTTAAAACACTTAGCAAACACTAATTAATTAAGCATCACATCACCTTCCAAACTAAACGACTGAATTCACCACGATAATACATTGGATTTTCCTGTCTGCACTTCAGGTTGTTCAAACAATTTGCTCTCTCATTTTCCTCAGAGTGAACACTTGCTCTTCCCTTAGCAACCACTGCAGTCAAACCCACTACAAATGGAGAGGCCTGGATACATTTTGAATCAATGAGCGAAAGAGGGATTTTCACCTTTTACCAGCTCCAAGTCCAGCATTATTTCACCCCCATCAGCAGGTGGGCTCCAGGGAAGTAATGCAGCATGCTGGCCATGAAGGTCAATCTGTATCAGATGTGGTCAGAACAGAAGATGTGCTCCCAAAAAAGGAGGTTCCCATGGCTCCCCTCCCTGTGGCATTAGCTGATAACACAGAGAGGCTGAGAGCACACAGAGAAGATTCCTTTCAAGTGCAGCTGAACAGAATGATCAGCTCCATTTGCTAATGGACATTCAGTGTGCTGGATGAGGCTAAGAGCAGCCCAAAATACACACACTGTGGAGCTCAGATCCTAAGCAGCAGCTATTTAGTGCTGCAAGTCAGTGCCTATCGGGCCACTGGACTTGTCAAAAGAAACAGAGCCACAAACAACCCACTCCTGAGAAGAAGAAAGTGCTAAGGCTCTTTAAGTGCACATTTGAGCAGCGAAGGAACATCAAAGCATCGGAATGGAGGCTTCAGTTTCTTCCTTTCAGACAGTAATGCACAAAAGAAAAGAGTTAGTTTAAATTCACACAGAGGCAGCCACTGGAGCCATGGCTTCCTCGGCTCTTTGAGAGCTCCAGAAAAAGAGTTAGAGAAGTGTCCTTGGATAAAAAAACCTGGATTTAGAGAGCAACGCTTCCCTCAGCCCTGACAATTCTCCTCCTTACTGCAGTAACAGCACATGCATCCCAAGCAAAGCTGAGTTCTACATATAGAATTATGTCATCTTGAACTATGTCTAGGCCAAAGGTACTTACTCAAAGCTTATTTATATATTTTTCTTGCCCAGGACCTGTGACAAGTCACCCATGAGCAAAATTCAGAAGTTTCAGCACATGTGACACAAAGGCACCAGCACCTACTCACTCCACAAACACACCTCTGCAAGTTGGGGCACAAAGTAAGAGCAACTTCACATTCAGGCAAAATCATTCCATAGCTTATATCACCAGTGCTTTAAAGTGTGACATACTCACCGAGAAAACAGCCAAAAAGCAAAAGCAGCTTTGCAGCACAATCATCCTCTAGGAGTAGATAAAGACTCCTACCTCCCTCGACCTCAGAGGCACCACTGCCTGGCCAAGGCCAGGGGAGGACAATTTAACCCCGACCAGGTGCCTCGACAGGTGTGGCTGTTTAGCAATCAGGCAAGCAGCTGAATTTGGGCTAATCAGCGCCAAAGATGCTTAGTGAGACCCGGCAGTGCAGAGATGCAGCTGACAAAAATTATGACAATTATAAAATTGTGCGCTCCGGGGAGTGTCTTGTACCTCAGCATTTAAGAGCGTGGCCATTTAAACGCTTTGGTACCACTGCAGTTCAGTTCCAGTAGTCTGTGCTCATCTGCTTTTGTGGGAAAGTCAGCTCTGGCAACAATCAGCGTGATCAGGAGGCACTGAAGATGCCTGTTTTAAGGGCAAAGTTACTTTTTGCACCTGTAGGTAATTATCTCTTTGAATTTCCCCCTGGTGCTGGAGTTGCAGTACTTGGTCCTGTAATTTCAGTTGCTGGGAAAGGTCTTTCTTGTGCCTGATAATTGGGGAGGGGGATTAGGAGAAATAAACTGATGTTGGTTTTGTTTGTGTGTGTGGTTTGGGGTTTGTGGGGGTTTTTTGGTTTTTTTTATGGAATCAAGCCCAGTGAATAATGTGAAAGCACGAATCTTATTTCTTAACAAATCCACTGGAAGCGCTCACTCGGCTGAGAGGAAAATCGTATTTTGCATTAGAACCCTCTTCAGTCTCTGCTCCTTTGCTCTGAGAAGATCATGAGCCATTGTTTTCCTGCTCCCTGAAACCAGTGCTGGGGGCAGCGTCCCTGCAGTGGCTCTGGAGGAGCCTTTTGACTTCCTGGCTCAACTTCTGGCAAGCAAACTCCTTGCTGCAGGGTGGCAGCCCCAGTCTGAATTTCTGAAGAAATGTAATTACACCGAAGCTCAATTCAGCGAGGACTGAGTCCTCTCTCACTACACTTCAGCTCTTCTTTTGGGGAGCAGCAGAGTGACAGTCACAGTATAAACAAGCCACAGTTGTCACTGGAGATTAAAAACTGCTGCTTGTTTAATTTTAATTGTAACGAGTGGAAACTTTAGGAATTAAGGGGGGGGAAAAAAGCTATTTAAAATATTAGCCTGAGGATCCCAGATTTTGGCCCAAGATCTTTGCCAATGTCAGTGGCATGGTTGAATACACACTGCAAAAAGACAACTGTGTCACATAACACAGCCCATTGGTACATAGAATATCTAACCAAAGGAATGGTTCAGATGCTGAAGGTGCTACTAAAGGCAAGTAAAATTCACCAGGCAGGGTTTGCTTAAATCCCTATTATGCTCCTTTTCCTGAAGGGGCAGAAAAAGTGTTTTCAAGTAAGGAGACATTTTTCTCAGAAGTCATCTGGTTTCTTCAAACACTTTTGGAAAAAAACTCCCAGCTTTGTAATAGATAATCATAATTTATCTTCCACTGAGCTCTGCTGTAGGAGAATTTGTTTCTGGCCTCGTACTTGTACTGTAAAGAATTCAGAATTCTTCATTTCTGTTATTCTTAACATTGTTTGTGTACTAAACTAAATTCTTCATTTTCCTGGTACCCCTACCCTTAAGTACTCTCAGTAGGAGGTATCAGGGATTATCCACTCCATGCCTAGCCACAAAGCTTAAATACATGTGAAACTCTTTCAAGGTTTCTAGGTGAAATGAAACATTGCCATTGTGAAAACAATTCTTTCCAAATGCTGCAGAGTGCCATCACACAGTGAAATTGCTGTTATTGCACACAAGCACCAAGGAATATTCACACCTGGGGTCTACAGAAAGCTCAGGAAGTGTAGAAATGCCCAGGGTTATGCTGATAGTGGATACTTCAACATCCTGCTTGATGTTCTTGAAGTCCCAGGACATTCAGCAAAGCTGCAGGCAACTCTAGATGACTTGTTGGCAAGGAAAAGCCTTATGAGTTTCAAGAGGCTTTTGATTTTCTATTTTTATTTTTTTTTAATAAGTATGCAAGGAACAAAAAGCCAAGGTGTGATAATTTCATATTTACCTAGAAAAGCACTGTAGGTACAAGGCAACTCCTAGACAAAACTGCTGGTGCCCCAGCCCAGGTGATGGCTGGAGTCTCAAATGAGTGACATTTTTGTGCCACACCAGAGCTGTTGATTCTACAGGAGCTGAGCTGAATCCTTCATGTGCCACTTGGACCAAATTCCCCCTGACTCTGCAGCAAAACCTGCCTGATCAGTGTCTGAAGGATGCAGCCCTGGGGTACATGGTTCACTGCTATTGCCAGTTAACTGAGAGAAACATCCCCATCACTGACTGGGTTCCCACTGCATCTTTCTCAGCCTTCCCAGGCTTTGCCTGTGCCCAGAAGGCTTTCCTGAGCTTGGAGAGGCTGTGTGCTAGGCAGGGTCTCAGCAGAGAGAGAGCATCTGGCTGCAGGAGGCAAAAGGCAATGCCTCCAGGAGCAGGGCAAAAAAACCCATGCAAGTGTGTTATGTTCTGCCCTATATCCATCAGAAGGTGTGATCTTCCCCTGAACCCAAAGAATAAGGGGGCCAGATTTATATCCCTCTGTTTCACATGGAAACTGCTCAGGCCAGCAAAGCCCAGCCAGCTGCAATCTCAGAAGATACTTTTTAGTCAAGCCTATGACATATGCAAAAGGTAAAAATGCTTGTTGGCATCCCAGCCCAGAAAAGGCAGAAAAATCACAAATAGAAAGGGAAATAGGGTGTAGAAAATTGCTACATTTCTAAACCCCAATTTTTAAGATTTTGCTTGCAGCCCCGGAGAACTGCCAGGTTGCTTTACAGTGCAGTTTTTCCCTTGGTGTTTTGCTTTCTATTACCAGGTGCTAAACTGGCTGGGGTTTGTTCTTGCCTCTCACGCAACAATCTTGGATCTTTGAAGTAATAATACATGTTCTCAGATGTTGCACAAATAACCATGTCGTGTTTGCCAATTATACTCTACTTGTCTGTTGTTAACAAACCATGCAATTTCTAGTTTCCCGCAATAAATTCAAGCATAATAATCTTGTAATCTTGCAGGTATAAATGTAATTAAACCAGGGAATCACAGTAATAATTACCAGGTAGATACCAAAGATACTGTGCTGATCCCAAATCCTTCTGTATGACGCTAATCATGTCACATGGTATTTGTATTTCTTTGATACTTTCCTTAATATCTCTGAGAACAGCCATGTGAAACTGATTATCTTGTACATTATTAACTGGCCCCTCCAATTTAAATTGACTCTCCAGCTTGCAAGGCAATCACAAATCTTAGAGGGGACAGAGATGTGACAGTTTCATTCCTAGATAACAATGCAAATGTGAGACCACGCTATGAATAACAATTGGAGTCAATCACAACCACAGTAGTTTCATGTTAAATTGCATTGCTTGGTGATTTTTTTGAGATAACACAGATTCCTATGCCCTGCATCAGCTTCCTGTCAGGAAACATCATCTGCCAAACTTCCTGCTTGCCACAGTGGGGAAGAAGAAGACAATATAGCTTTACTGGGATCATTGCATGGCAATGGACAGCTGTGGGGAACTGCTTCCAGCTGGGCAGGAAAAACAGTGAACTAACAGCAAAAAGGGATGAGAAGAGACAAATACAATGAGGAGAACAAGTTCAAAACACATGAGACCTCTGAAAACAATTCACCTGGCCACCCCTCCATTTTCTAGCACAATATGAAACTGAGACCAGCATGACCTCATGGATGCTACTGTACTTTCTGAAGACATAGAACAATTAAAAAATAATTTGCTCTTTAAAGCCCACAGAAGTATTTCTGTTTTACAGGGGAAAAAATGAGGAGTTCTCAAACATATCCTGAGGTACAGCAGTGGCATATTCCTAACATGCAAAGCCAAAAGGTCAGAGTTAGGTGACATGCACCTCTTGCAGAGGAGGAACAGAAGGTGAAGGCCCAGTGCATCAAAAAGCTTTTGCTCATGCAAATGCAGCATGAAGGCAGCAGTTTTACCTAATTGTTAACAGAAGTTCTGCTGGCTTTTCATCTCCCTGGGGCTCATTCCCACTTCATCTGCTAATATAGCAAGTTATATTGAATTGGTTGTCATCAAAGTTTGCTGATCAGGAACCCAGTCTTTCAAGCTGGCAGCAAGCCTGGAGTATGGATTTGTCACAATAATGAGCAAGGCTGGGATATTTTGAATAAACCTGGGCTCCCTTGGTGCAGGGCCAATTTATCAGCTGAATATGAGAAGTGTGGTTATGGGTATTAAATGCCAGAACACTAAAAGTTTGGAGACTCCTGAGAACCCTACTGTGAGCCAGCTCCCCTCTCCTGTATGCCTAAACAACACGAGAGAGATAAAAACACAGGCTGGCATTTGGATTTCCAAAGCCTTTACATTTAATTCAATAACATTTGTAATGCGTTCAGCGAATGAGCCGTGGGGAATTCCAACAAACTCTCCTGTACCTGAGCAAGCCTGAGCTGCCAAAGGGGCTGGAATGAAAGGCTGGAGCAAAGCAGGGGCTTGCCTGGGCAGCAGTGCTGGGAGCAATGGCACAGCTCTGCTGCCCACTGCATGCTTGCACTGCCAGGCTGCTGCCTGCACTTCCCCCTGGCAAGGAGGGCTCCAGGGACACAGAGCAGCTGTACCTGCCCTCTGGGAAGAGGCAGAGGAGGCAGATTCCTTCTTCAGGAGACCCAGATGGTTTGCAGCCAGGCAAGCAGCTGGATTTTAAGGGCAGCCTGGCTGACTCGGGGTCTGGGTAAGGGCAGGCACAGGGCTCTTCAGCTGGCCAGTGGTTCTTGTTCTGTTTCACCACTGACAAGGTTGGCTTCTTACCTTCTTCAAGGCATCCTGATGTCCTTACTTTGCTGCCTGTGCTCTTTTCCTGGCAAAGCCCAGCAGCATGGAGGCTCCTCTCCAGCCCCTCAGCCTCCACAGGTTTCCCACCAGCTGCCCTGAGAGAGGCTGTGACGCCTTCATCGCTCCTCCACCCCGTGTGGGCACAAACCCCAGCTTTATCCAGCGATGGGCTGGGATTTATCTCATGTAGGGACGCGTGTTTATCCCCTAGAGAAGTCCCCCTCACTCCCTGAGAGCTGCTGTCCCAGGTGTGACTGCAGCCACGCCAGGGTGGGCCCTCTCCTCACGGTCCTGGCATGGTTCGGGGGGACCTGCCCTCAACACTGCCCTGCCTAGCTGAAAGAAGGCTTCTCTGCAGGGGGCAGAGAGAAATGACAGTCTGTAGGGAACAGAGGGTTGTCCTCTGTAAAAGGCAGCAGAGAACAAAGCTGCTTTGGTACGGGTTTTCTCTGGGGTTTTGCCATGGTTGCTTTTCTCCGCTGGCCACCGGTGACTGCTTTTTGTCAGGACCCACAAACACCTCATCTGCTAATGGCTGGAGAGCTGGATGAAGGATTCATCTGCCTGGGGAATGTGAGGATGTGTGGCCACTCATCAATCCCAGAGGATAACACAGCAAAGTTAAGCTGCCAGGACAACACCTGGTGCCTTCAGAGCGCCTCGGCCCTGACCGTGCCATGGCAGGTCTGTGTGACTGCTGGGGTGTGAGGTCCAGCTCCTCTTTCTCTCCTGATATCTAAACTATCCTAGCTCAAAGTTTTATATTCCACTGCACCGCTTTTCTGCATCCTCCCATGCTTGGCCCAAAACAGTTCTATGCCCCCTAATCCAAAGCTGCAGACTGGGCTGTGATCCCAATGAAGGAAGGATGAGACTGCTTAGCTCAGCGCAGAGGCTTCTGTGGTGTCCCCAGGGCAACCCTCTCTTGTTCTTTCTTCCCATGTGGAGAAAAGCTAAGTCTCCCTTGTGGTTCAAAAGCTCACTTATTAAGCTCTCCGAACAAAGCCTGCAAGCTGAACTTTCCCTGGTGCCATGCAGTCCTTGCTAGCATTAACTAGGCAGGCCTAAAGCACGTCATGTTCCCCACAATCATCAAGCAAGAACTGCTCTCTGCTGCAAGGTAGAGCCTTGTTTTGCTTTGAACAAAATCATTCCTCACTTCTAATATGAAACTCTTCAGAGGAGAGAAGGCAGAGCTTTCTCTGATGTAGAACAGCTGCTCCAGCTCATTGATTCACATGGGACACCCAGGAACGTGCACAAGGGTGCTTTGTCACAAATGCTGTAACACAGCCTGGTAAAAGCAGCCCCAACACAACATCAGCACCTCAAAGCCTAGAGAAGCAGTGTGGAGAGCAGACTAGTAAAACATAGATTGAGAGAGAAACCTCCCCTGAACAAATTACAAACTGGCAAGGCAGAGCACTACATGGAGTTATCCTGATGTTTAACAGGAGGCCAGCTGAGGCAGGGTGGAGAAAGGTTTTCCCCAGGAACACATGGAATGGATTTTGTTGCACATGCTGGGTCTTCAGCTAATGTTCAGTGATCTCTTGTGAATTAGATGCAAGACACAAGATTACTCTCACCTGAAAAATAAGAATACAGAACAAAGCCCATGCCTTCAAACCCTGCTAGCAAGAGCTACCCAGTCATCCCTGACTTCAGTGCTGCAGCAAAACTCACAGGGAACTGATGTCACTGCCTCATGTCTTTGCAGAGAAGGTAAAATTCACCCTCCAGCAGAAGGGCCTGGGTATCACACCTCACTTAAGCCTTCAAAAGACACTCCAGCTGACACACAGAAGTTGAGAATGAATTGTACCCCAAGACAGCAGAGCATCAATACCAAATCTTGATCTGCCAGCTTCGTTCCTCCTAAAGGAACCCCAAAACCCCACGAGGTCAAGAAGCAACTTTCATTCTTGGCAAGGTGTACCTGTGAGGATCAGAACATGATGACAAATCTAAACGCTGATGAAAAACTGCCAGAGGCCCACAAGGCTGCCAGAGTACAGCAGGCAGGCTTCCACATAATTGCAAGTCTTCCCTTCTCAAATGCCCAACCTGATTGACCAATTAAAGTGTTTAATTCTCTGAGAAAGAGTCTATCATTAACTGTAATTTGTTCTAGTCTCACCAGTCCTTTCGTGGCTGCCTCTGGTGAAAGAACCATTATGGATGATCTCAATCTCCATGTTACAATATGGAGTTTTTTGATAGTTTGCTATAAATAGGAATTGATTCATAAGGAGAATAATGAAATTCATTGCTAGTCCTTTACCAACTACTTAATGACTGTCAAGATACATTAAACATCCTTAGCCTTACACTGGGGCCTGAGTTTATTCTTGGCTAACACATCTGACTGTATTATGCACTCAGTGAATTAATGCCAGGTGAAAAATAGTCTCAGCAAAAACACATTTTAGAGTGCTTTATTTCATCATAAATATTGACACTGATCATTACAAATGCCTTCCAGACGAGGCAATAAATAGATAATCTATTGCCATTTAAAAGAAAGAGGAGGAAAAAAAAACCCAAAACAAAATAAACAAACAAAACACATCCCTAAACCTAAAAAAAAATTTTAAAAGGAAAAAAAACACAAAACAAATAAACAAACAAAACCACAACAAATAAAACCAACCCAGTCCAGCATTATCATGTTATCACCATGCTCTCCTGGTTATTCTTCCCTTAAAGACTCTGCTAGGCCCTGTACAAGTCACAGGCACTTCTTAGGCTGTACTGCTTGCTAGGTGATTAACAACACAGTATAATCCCCCTGATATCTTTAATTTTCCCAACCCTCACTTCCATGCCATGTCCATGCATCAGTATCACTCCCAAAGTGTGCTGACAGCTACATTTAACCTCAAAATAACAGCAGGCTTTGCTCAAGGCTCACAGCCCCCTGCTCTCACCCAGCCTCTCCTGACAGAAGGCAAAGACTGAGCCCAGGCTCTGAGAGCACACCAAGCTCCCTAATTCCTCTGCTGTTCAGGTGGTCCCAGGGCTCACAGCTATCCAAACCAGCCTAGGATCTCATCATTGCAATAGGGAGAGCCCAAATGTACAGGAAGTTTTTGGAGGCTGTGTGTCTCTTACACCAGTGCTCACTTCCAGCTCCTGCATTTCCAAGACCCAGGGAGGAGTGCCTGCCATGCCACAAAAACTGAATCCATGGTTTGTATTTGTAAAGGAAGCAGAGTAGAGGCAGGCACAGTGCTCCTACAGGGAGGACCTGTGATGTACAATTCCACCACAGAACATTCCCTGGCACGATGTATATTGGCACTGGGAACAACCTGGAGGCTCCTCTGCGATTGTTTGTGCATGCAGCATGAGCTCTCATTATTTGTTACATGCACTGGGTACACACAGTGAGTTAATTCAGTAGCAAGGGAGGATGGATGACTGCAGTCCAGATTAGTCTCTCAGTACACCTCCAGGATTACTAAATTGTTTCCTTTTCTTTTTCTTTTCTCCAGCCCCTTTAAATAGGCTGAGAATGCACAGAGGGATGATAAGGTTTGTGGATACCTTCGCAGACATTTCCTAAGAGAAAAGGGAACACGCCCAGACTTCAGAGTCTAAACCACACAGGAAGCTAGAATTAGCTAAAAAAGCCATTTTCTGAAGGAGTTAAGGGGCTGAGACACACTTTCCTGAAAGCAGCTTGGTGTTTTCTGGTGGAAATCACTGCTGCAGCCAGACAGTGGCTCCAGGAAAGTCTGCTTGCACCATTGCTGCCTTTTCTTGCAGGAGCAGTGCCAGCCCTACCTGAGCTGCCTCCTGTCTGCTCATGCTCCAGCAGGGCACCCTGAACCCACCTCTGGCCTGTGACTCCTCTTCTGGGAGCCAAGCACCTTCCCAGTTCCTAACAACACAGTGGAACCTGGTTCCTCACATTTCTTCTAAGGTCCCACTTCCTGGGGTAAAACCAGCCTCAAATCCAGGCAAAGAGCATGTTTTTGTGACTCCCATATGCAAATCCCTACAATACATTTTCTGCTCTGGCACCTGGTCCCCCACTGATCATATCAAATTAAACTTATCCTTGCAATTTTTAATGAAATTCATCCACAACCTGGTACAGACACTTGAAGCTTACATTGGTTCAATAAATTAGGAAAAGGTGGAATAATAAGCCTTGGAACCTGCAGAAAATAGATGTAGAGATTCCCAGTCAAAGAAAAAGGGAAGTCTTCAGTCAATATTCCTGAGGCAAAAGTGTTAAGGTATATATCACATTATGTACAGTAATGAGCTGGCACAGCTTGCTGGCAAGTCCCACTAAAAACACATATTAAGAACAGCTGTCTCAGTTTTTTGGAGCACTCATCTTCCTCCGGATGTTTTCACTAACCAGCAGCAATCCAAAACCTGTAATCCTTGTAAATTAACACTATTTGCTAAACTAGAGATTATTATAGTCAAAATATGTTCTTTCCTATAGCTACAACAGGCCATGTGTCCTACAAAAGCTGCTTGCATGTAACAGCAGTGCAAATAGGAAGAAAAGATTGGAAATCCAGTTATTTAAATCCTGATTCAAATGAGGCTGAGGAAGCCACAGCAATAAATCACCTCCAAGCACAAAATACACTTTTATAGAAAACCCAAGGTGGGTAAAGCAGCAGGAGGGAGTATGAAAATAGACCCTTCCTGGTGCCCCCCAAAGAGGAAATTCATACAATAGGCAGATAGGCTCTAATGTTTACACAGGTACTGGAGCATGATGTGTTCCAGCTAAGCCCAACTGCTATTTAAAATGCCCAGTGACTGTTTGTGTTAAAAGGACTCTGATTGCCAAGTGCCATTTCTCTGATGGGGGACAGGAAGAGAACACTAACATAATTTACATTTCCCTCTCCTCTGCATCCCTTCTTAAAGGAAGTGTTCAGTAGACAGCAGCAGAAGAAAGACACATGATTAATAATAAATTATATTCCTCACAGTCTCAACAGCCTAGCCTGCAGCAGAATCTTTCCAGAGGATGTTTAAAAGCAAAGAGCATCAGCATTTTTCAGCAAATATACCATTATCAGGCTGGTTCTCTATTCCAAGGATAAAGACTATTCCCACTATTGGAGCTGTCTTGGGAGCCCTGATGGATGTCACTCTTCCTGCAGAGGCTCAGTCATGAGAGTGGATGTCAGGGAACAGGACACTTTGGGGCTCTGCCAGCAGATCTCATTTGTCTGAGCCCCAGATGTCCTCTTGAGATGGCAGAAATAAGAATTAGAGCTGCCCTGAAAGCTTATGAAGCCTAATAGAAACCTTGGGTTGAACAGATGCTGTTTGCAAGAAAGTGCCTATTTATGTATAAATGTTTGGGCTGTTTGTAATAAAAAATCACACCAGCCAGATTTTTTTTTAAAATATTGTTATTTCTCATTTTTGGCAAAATGAGACAATCCAAAGCTTTTCAATGAAGTCCAAGGGAAAAATAAAAACTATCTCCCTTCCCTAAAATCTCATTGCAGTTTTGTGGAATAAAGAATTGACATCAATAAGAAAGTCTTTGACTTACCCTAACGAATCTTACTGGTCACAGAGAAAGACTTTGGCTGAAAGGCAGCATTTCAGAGCCAAATGCTCTCATGGATCAGCTCTCTCTTGGTAGCACAGCCGTGCTGGAGTCGTGGCCCAGCTGACAGCATCCTGACTTTCACAGGTCACACAGGTGGAGACAAGGTCAAGTCGTGTTGAAAGCATATTAAAGTCCCCCATTGGACCATTTTTCTCCCACTTACACAAGCAAGTTTAAACTGAGCTGTGTCAGGGTTAAATGGCTGTTTAGCTTGAGCCAGTGACTTAGACATTAAATCAAATGGAGAGCCTCTGGTACCTAAAATCCTTCTTTGTGACGGTCGAGGAAACCATGTCAGTCCCCTGTTTTTTAGATATTTGTTCATACACAGTTCTCACTAGCTTCAGTTTCAGGCACTCTGAAAAGAGTGAGGAACCAGGGGTTATCTTAACAGATTATTAAAACCAGACCAGCATCATGTTTTAAACCATTTTCCTATTCCATCACACCAAAGTAGCCTTACTGAATGAAACACCACAGCAGCAGCTACAACCACACAACACTGAGAACATCCAGTGTTTGCATGTTTGGACACCCAGCAGCACTGCAAATATATCAGCAGCTTGGGGAGGGAGAGGCAAAGGGATCTTCAGAACACGAACACATTTATTTCCTAGCATTTTCCCAAAATAGTTCTAATGGATGTGGTGGCTACATATTCTTCCTCCTCAGGGCTTTCATTTGGATTGCCCAGGGTAAACGATTTTGATAATATTGCCTTGGCTTTCTGTGGTTGGAAATAGAGCTATTATTTCCAAATGGACTTTCCAAAGAGCAGTGGAGACGAGAGGCCATCAAACAAACATCTGCTGTGAGCCTTGGGGACGTGACTGGGAACGGTGTCAGAGGTGTTGTTTGAGCAGGCAGTCAAGAAAATACCCATTTTGATTAATGTGTACAGGCATTAGTATCAATCATCATTTCCTTCCCAGAGAAAGAGCTTGGAAATGCAGCACTTGAACCCAGCTGTAGACACTGCTTTGGACATGTTCATAATGTCTCTTTCAAACAGAGCTTGCTGGGCTGCTTTTCTTGACCTGTCAGGAGAATAGACAATAATGTGAAGTATCCTAAATGCAGCTAATTGCTCTAAACTGTATCCACACACAGAGCAGAAATAAAAGATATTTCTCTTTCCCAGTAGAAATCAGCTACAGGAACTATTTGTACAGGGGAGAAAAGAGGGTTGGTCATTTGACATAAATCAGTTCCCTTTGGTGTTTGCAAAACAGAGCAAAATCACAACATGCAAGCAGACTGAAATTGCAGCTGAATAAATTTATAGCCTTGTTTTCATTAGCTTTAAAAATAGATTGTAGAGTCTAAAAGCAATCAACTGATGGTTTTGGTCCACTTCTGTCTAATCAGTGCTTCAATTGATGTGTCTCCTAAAAATACTTGAAATTGATACTGTCAGATGTTAACAATCTCTTTTTCTGCCATTAGATAATATGCAATCAGTGATTATGGGCAGCAGTGAAGCTCCTTAATTCAATGACTACACACCACCTACTTTCCCATTTTGCTGACAGAAGATCCAGCTGTTTCTGGTTCACATCAATGCTCTTCAAAGACTGGCAAGTATAGTTACAAGACTAAAAATAGGAGTATTCTGCATCCCACATCAGTCACCCTTTCACAGCAAAAGAATTTCAGAAAGTTCTCGACTAGACCAGAAAGAATGGGATTTATTTTTAATAAGCACTAGACACTCACACTGGTAATCACTGGGATATATTTTCTCCTAGTAACAAAAAATGACAACATTACTGGTGGATGAGCTGGCTCTTGGGCTGCTTTGCTTCCAATAAAATTATCCTATACAGGGAAACTTTTATCCTGCTGCATCAGTCCTCGAGCCAATACCTGCCTGCAAAGTGTCTCAGGGTTTAGTCCCTAGAGACAAACAGTTCAGCTGTTTTCTCATCTGCTGTGCCATGGCTTCTTCTGTGAGGTTATGTTCACTGTAAATGTTTAATAAAGTAGATGGGAAACTCAAATCAGAGAGGGCAGATTCTCCTTGAGTGATGCTGGGATCTGTGCCTCTCTTGATGTGAAAGGTGGTGCCATGTACCTCACCAACCTCAGGCAATTATTGCTGGGACCAAAGGCTGGTCCCACCCCACAGATCTCACTGGTGGGCCTGGGTGAAGATGAGCTAGGGCATGCAGGTGTCAGAATGATGGTGCAGCAAAATCAAGTATGCCTGCTTTGAGGATAAAGAACACTATGAACTGTAAAATGCTGCAAGGAACTGTTTGACCACTGAATTCCAAGAACTGAAGACTTTTATCCATTGTGTGTGCATGACAATGTTGAACACTGTCTCAACTCAAGGCAGTTTTCTGTAATCACTATTATTTTAGATGCCTGTAAACACGAGTGCCTTGAAGCAGTGACTGTGATTTTTTAATGCATTTATTCTGGGCTTGTGCAACATGCTGAGCTCCATTGGTGCGTGTGCTCCTAAGTCCCCAAAGCTTTCCTGGGGTGCAGGTTTACAGTCTGTGCTGTGCCCAAACCCTTCCCCTCCTTCTCCCAGCCCTGCCATGCTGCCAAGGCAGCGAGGAAGCCGTGTGGAAAGCTGTGATGTGTTTTGGGGTGGGGACATCTCCTCGTGTCCCCCCAGGCTCCTCACTGCCCTGCACAGACACCAAAAGGGCTGCAGTCTAGCCTGAGGTACTTTATCTGACTTGTCTCTAGTAAATACCACAGTCCCAACAGCAAGTTCTTGCTGAGAACTATTTATGGTCAATTCACAGCCCGAAGAATAAATGCCATTACAGAATTAAAATAGTTTTGAATTACAAAGCTGAAGAAATTGTGTTCTGCTTTCAGGGAGACCACTCCAAAAAAAGATGCTGCCTTCATCACAGGGCCTTTACTTGTGAACTCTTTCAAGGGGAGGAAGCAAAACCAAAGCCAGCACTGCCCTCAGGGATCTGCTACAGGGTCTGCCAGGTCAGCAGGGTCCATAAGATCCCCAGAGCCTGCCCAGGAGCATGAAACTTCCCAGAACTTACTTCTCCCTAGAGCTGGCCTCAGTCACCTCGGTGCTGATGGTTGCCTCTTGTGGTTGGTTTTCTTTCCTTCATCCCTCCTGGGTGTGGCTTTACTACAAGGGGCAAATAGCACTGAGCAAGGAATGCACCCCAAAATAAAAAAAGGATCAATTCAGAATGCATTTAAATCTATCTGAGCACAAGACACAGCTATGGATTATACTTCCTGTGAAGTCTAGCATTTGTCTGTGCATTGTGTGTTTGTCCACCACACTGGCACTCTGAGGGTTAACAGGAGCTGCTTTCTAGTCCCTGTCCCAAGGACTGAGTGGCACAGAAACATGGGAGGAACCACCAAAGAAACTGGGCTGTCCCAAACATGGCAGTGTCAGTTCACAGACACTGGTGTAGCTCAAAGCTATGGTAAAAACAGAGCTGAAATATCTGAATTTACACATGGCATGGCAAGAGGGCTGTCCCCAGAAATAAGTTCTATTTTAGGGACAAAGTCCCCCCCACATGAAGTAAAACCACGTTTACTTGTGCTGGAAGCAGATGAATTCTCAGCACGAGGGCAATCAAATGGGAAATTGGGATTTGCTGAATTGGAGTGGAGGCTTAAAGCTGCTTTAGCTCTGCCTGCTTCCTTGCAGGCCTTTTACAGCTAAGTCCTCCATCCTAGGCTCAGGTTTTGCCTAGGTCTAGTCTAGATGGATAATCTACATCTGACAGGCACCACTGTTTTCCTCCCTCCCAGCCACATTTGGAGCCTTTACACTGAGCCAGATGAAGCTCCACGTGCTCATTAATTAGCCTTGGCTCAAATGAGATTTTCCTCAATTATTAAACCTGTTTCCCTTTGCCCTTCCCCATTTGATTCTTTTCTATCTTTGTGCTCTAGGGAGATTTTCAGAGGTCTTGTTGTGAGGATTACAAAGGCAATAAGCAGATTATGGAAAAGCAGCTTTTTGGTGTAGCCAGCATAATACAAATTAGGATTGTTTATAATTGCACTCCCTTATCAGTTATTGCTGTGTGCATGCTGAGGTACTTTGAGGTCTCTAAATAAACTGAGAAGGCCAAAGGTAACTGAATTATTTTAACTGGCACATTAAGGAACACACTTGCCAAAGAAAAGATCATGTGTACAATGCTGCTAATTAGCAAAGTTCATCCTATTTTTAAAAGAAACTATGGAAAAATGAGTGATCTTGTGCGGGAGGACACAGGACTTCTGCAGGTCGAATTTATTTGTGTGTGAAAAGAGGACTGTGCCTGACTTTGAAGACTCTCTGGTTTCTTTAGGTTTTAAACTCTTCAAAGCAAGGAGTGCCTTCTCACCTAGCCCAGTAGAGTGAAAGTCTGGGCTTGATGAAGAAAATGTTCATCTATTGCTAATCAAGAATAATATTGTTTAATATCTCTCCCTTTATCTGTTGGGAAATTTACTGCATACATTCACTTCATAGTAAATCTAATTTAAAGTAAAAATTCCCCACCCTATCACCAGCAAGTCCAAAGAATGCAAAACTGGGTATTTTATTTTAGTTTCTTCCACTTTTGCCTTTGTGGCCCCTGCTGTGTTCAGGTGCCCAGACCTACCAAAGGGCAGACCAGATACTCAGGGAGCAGGACCTGTTCTGGTAGGCAGCAGTTCCTCTGACTACAGGCATTCCTGTAGCTTTTAGACAGCTGCAAAAAGAGAGGGGGGAAAATTAAAAATTGATTGCTCTATCATGAAATAAATATATGCTCTGGCATTTGATTGTCCAGCAGAAGTGGTTAGGCAGTTATTTATATCACTAAGAACATCAATAACAAGGTGCAGTGCCCTGCAACAGGGGGCTGTTAATGAATTGATGAAAAGATGGCTCTTTTTAGATTGTGAATAGGTCTGAGGAAGTGAGCTCTAAAACTCTCAAGCAGAAAACAAAATTCGCTGTGTTCAGGTTTACCAGCATTGAAAGCCATTTCCCTGCCTTCTGATAAAAACATACCAGTGTAAATGTCAAGTCAAGCCAGTGGTGCCCTCTGACTCCTCTGAAAATGCCTCAATTCTTTCAAAAGAGCACTGGGAGAATAGGCTGAATGACTAACTGGGAGATTGTGCTCTCTGGAAAATCCCAGAGCTGGTGTTGAAATTACTGAGCTTCCCCAAAGGCAGGATGAGCAGAGATGCTGGGACCTGCACAGCAACAGCTCTGCCTCACTCCAACACCACAACAGGCCCCTTCTCCACATCTGGGGAGGAGAGGAATAAGGAAATCCTCCTCTTTGGCTTTTCCCCCTTGAAACCTGAGCTGATTTTTCAGTGTATGCTCATGTTTTCCCTCCTTTTCCTCTCCACCTCCTGTTCCCAAGGGCATAGGTGTTAGCACAGGAGCAGCTGCTGAAACTCACACTTCCCTGACCTAGGGAAACTTTTTTGGGTTGGGAGAGTCAGAATCTATAACCCCTGTGCTGATACCCACCCTCAGAGGCTGCTGCACTTTTTTAAGCCCCTCTCTGTGGTCCCTGGGTAAGGCTTACAAATGCCTGTAATTCTGTTTGTGCATCCCTGCATTCCATAACCTTGCAGCTGTCTCATTTCTCTGTGCTGGGAAGGTCTGGGAGGTGTTCCTAGGTGAGCCTGGAGACAGCACTGCACACCTGTGGGGCACCTGGGTAAAATATCCACAGGCAGATAGAGATTTTCAATACAAAAGTATTGTGAGAGCACACACCCATGTCTTTTAATAGATACACGTATCTTCCCCTGACAAGGTGTTTAAGGTTTTACATAACAAGGCAGCAATAAGAACATTAAAATATACTATAATTCAGGCTATTAGAAAGGCTGACTGGGACATTTCCACCCCTGCAGATTTTTCAAGCCTTGCTGAGGACTGCAAGGCTGCCTGGTGGTGTTTTTAGCAACTGAGGCAGGCACCTCATGGTTTTTTCTTTCCAAACTGGCTCAGGATCTCTTCCTGCTCTCAGTGACAGTGACAGGGGTGCAGCCAGGCTGGCAGAGCCTCCCATCACACCCTGCAGACATTACTTTATTCTTGCCCTCTGAAAGCTCCTACAGGTTAAGTCTCCCCGGTGCCAGGAATTCTCAGCTGAACATCAACCCAGGAACAACCACGCACTCTCCATCCCCGCGGTGAACTCGGGCAGATTTGTTGTTGGTTGCTAAAGGCAACTCCTTCTGATTGATGGTTTCCAGGAACTTTCCACCAGCAGGGTGGGGCTGTCGTCTTGCCAGGGCTCTGCAGACAGGCAGAGGCTACAGGAGAAGAAGAGGGAAACTGGAAGACCATAAAGGTACCAGAAGTTGTTCAGATTTCTGCCTGGGAGTGGCTTGTAACCACAGCAGCAGCAGCAGCAAAGACTCTCTGGGGGAGTTTGTAAGTGATACCAGTTGCCCGCTGGATAAAATAAAGTAAAAACAGAACAAAAAGTTCATAAAACTCTTTCAGATCCATCCATATTAAACTCCCTGCTCACTTTGTCACACTAAAGCCATCTTGGTGAGACAAATCTCTTTTTAAATATTTGTCAGAAGAAAAGGGAAGCAGTCTGACAGAGATTTGCACAAGACCTGTTTATCAGTCCCAGGCTCTATCAGCCCTGCCGTGCCTGGGAGCAGTTTCCTCTGCCTGGCTCATATTCATCAGAAGATGTGGAAGCATTTCTGTGTGCACTTGAAACGTTGTTCTCCAGATTTATTCTTCCAGTATTTTTCCCTAACATGCTCGTTTGTCTCTTTTAAGGCCTGCTTTACATTAGGCAGTCTCTCTGTGCTCCCTGCAGATGAAAAGCACATGCATCTCCACTCCTCCCTCATTATAATGCTGCTTTCTGAAGAGAAGCATCTCATGTGTTCTAAAAAAACTATTGTTATTATAAAGTTTTAAAAAACCTGTTGATGACTCATTGGGAAATGGTTAATAACATTATTTTCCCAGCTTTGCCTTATACCCATTCAATCCTAGATCCTTCTGCCAAAACAGTGCAAACCCCTTCTTGTAGGTGGGGCTGACAGCTTTATTGTTAAGCTTGCTCAAGTACATTTACCAAACATTAGATATTTTAGCTAAAATTTCCATGCTGAATATTTACCTAAACCCGAACTACATGGGAAAGTCTTAGCCAGAAGTTTCTCTTATCTCTAAGACCAGGGCTAGGCTGTATTTTGCCTTGTCAAAATACTCTGGTAATCTTTTTCAGAGAGGCTTTAACGCCCTTAGCCTTTGGAAAAGGAAAATGAAATATGCCTTTGTGAAAGCTTGCCCCAATTTAGCAACATTAGGAGACTTTGAAAACTGCAGGCACGGTTTGGCCAGATCCAGAGACCACATCACTCTGACCTGCTGAGTTTGTTGAAGGGCTCTGGGATCAGAATGGGAAGGTCCCTGCCTGGCTCCTTCTCCTGGCTGGGCTGTCTCAGCCCTCTCAGTGCCACTTCTCTCTCAGAAGGCCCCTTCACACTCCTCTCTAATGTCACAGAAAGGGACTGGGTGAGCTCTGTGCCAGCAGCCAGAGGCAGGTCCAAGGGATAGAAGGCAGGGGGGGTTGGAATAAGAAGATTTTTAAAGTCTCTTCCAACACAAACCATTTTATGATTCTGGGATTCCAGACAGCAAGCCCTCCTTCCCTCCTGCTTTCCCAGGATTTCTCTCCTCCTGAACCACATGAAGAAGGAAGCTACCAGAACTGTGCAGCAGTGTGAGGAGCAAGATAAGGAAGAAGAAAAGGAGATTAGGTTGTGAGACAATACCTGAGGCAGAGAACGGAGACTTGAGGTTTACAGAGGTTGCCTGGGGTGGGCAGAGGGAAGCTGGGCATGACATGGGGGTCAGGATGTGGCCCCTGGGACCTCCCTGTGGTTTGCAAAACCCACCCAAGGTGATGGGAGAACCCACAGACAACACTTGTCTGAATAACATGCCAAAGATGAAGAGGGGAAGCTGGAAAGGCAGGCAGAAAACTGGTCACTAGAACACTTTCCTCTCTGGAGCCTGGAGAGGAAATCGGGAGCCCACTGCTTTCCTGCTGTCAGCAAATACCTGCTCCAAAGTGGGTCCTGCCTCACCAGTGGCAAGCTCACAGTCATTACTGACATTCCATAAGGCCAAAGAGCAGAATTGCTTCAGAAGGAGAGGGGTTCACTCTCCTGCTGCTGATGTTCTGTAAGCAAGACTTGGAAGGGCAGAGGAGATGCTAATCCAGTGTAAAAATAGGCACTTAAAACTCAGAAAACTCCTGTTCTCAATATAGATAAACTTGCTTCATGTTCCTTATGCATATCACAAGGGTCACCAGAGTCATGGCTGTTTATTTCTGTCCTTGTGACCCTCAGCACACAGAAAAGGGGCATGCAACAGGGACCTGTTTGGTCAGTTCAAACCTATTTAATGAGGCCATTGCTTTTCTACAGCAAAAAACAAGTACAAGGTCATGGAAGTAAAGACATGTTCAGAGTGGCTCAGAGAACAAGGGACCAGAGAAAGGTTTCAGTGACCACGTAGCTTTTCCTGGTGCTTAAAAAATTTGTCTTTTCAGATAGAAATGATCCTTTATAATGTTAATGCTCAGTCACACCATTATCCCATACCACCCTATAAGCAATACCCAAAGGTTTAAAAGCAAATTGGACCCCAAATCTGCCATGTTGGCTGCATGTTCCCAAGATTTCCCTTCATTTAGCAGCCACAAAAGGCTGTTTGAACTAAGCCACTGAAACAAATGAAGAGATGAAACAGTGCTCAGGCTCCTGCGGTTCTGCTTACACTGCTGCATGTCAGCTGTGAACACCTCAGCATGGCTGTGGACCACAACAATCCAAGCACTTTCAAAACTGACCAAAATGGTGAAAATCCAAGGGCAGGCCTTCTCTGAGCAAGCCCAGCTAACTCCATGTACCAAGCACTTTCCAAGAAGGAGCAATCCTTCTTCCTTGGATCCTTTTCTTCCTTGGAAGATAATCCTTTTCCTTGGATCCTTCCACATTTGATTGGAGTTGATTTTAACCTGTGATTCATTATTGAAAGTCTCTGTTTCGTTTTATTAATATCTTCAGGTATTTAACCTTGGAGAAATCTGTTTTTTCAAACTGTAGCAAATAACAATTTCTTTCCAATGCCAAAATGTATCTGTAAGCTTTTCTTTCTGCCCACCAAACCAGATATCAAACCCAACAAAACAGAGTCACCCAAACCTTTAGAAAAACAGCCAGGTCAGGTTCTTCAGGTCAACCCTTGGTGAGTTTGGAGCTGAGGGAGAAATCTGACCTGATACACAGAAGAACCTCAAGCTTTTTTCAGTACTGCCTTGAGGCTGGATGTAGTTTTATTAAACACCTCTACACTGCCCCTCACTTGTTTCCCAATCCCCCCACATGTCACTCTGTGCCAGAAAGGGCCTTGCTGCTTCCCCAAGTCATTAAAATCCTGTTAGTGCCCATGACCCAGGCATGCCTGCAGCGTGTGAGGGTGGTGACAGTGTCAGGATGGTGACAGTGTGAGGATGGTGACAGTGTCAGGATTGTGACAGTGTCAGGATGGTGACAGTGTGAGGATGGTGACAGTGTGAGGATGGTGACAGTGAAAGGATGGTGACAGTGTCAGGATGGTGACAGTGTGAGGATGGTGACAGTGTCAGGATGGTGACAGTGTCAGGATGGTGACAATGCCCCAGTCAGGTCAGGCTGGCCCTGGTGCAGGGACAACCCTTGGTCTGTGATTTTCAGTTCCCATTGCATCCAGCTGGGATATCCCACAACTTGGACAGAGATCATTGTGGTGTTCTGCCTCTTTGCACCACACAGCTCATCATCACTTCCAGCTGCTGCTCTTTACAGTCCTGCAGTGACTGTTTCTCTTACAGCCACGTCAAGCACAGATCTTCCACCCCAAATCCCCTCCTCCATCATCTCCCACTGCCTGCTAGGCCTCATCCAGGCTAGCACCTTTTCCCTGTGCTGCCTCCCTTCATCACACAGCTCACCAAGTCCCTCCTTCCCATTTTTCTCAGCAGCCCCTTGCCTGCCCAAAGCCTTCCCATGCTGTTTTATAGGCTAATATATCATGCTGCAGCTATAATATGCAGAGTAGCATTTCACTGCATAATTCCAGAACTGGACACATTCATCTCTTCCCCAGTCACAGCTCAGAAAGCTCCTCTGAACAGATGATTAGTGAGCCAAGAAGTTTATTAGAAGACAAACAACACACCAAGGTAAAAGCCATAAACACAAAGCGAATTGCTCATGGCCGTGGCTCCTGCTGGTGCCAAGAGGAACCCGACCTTTAAATCTGTGTTTGGTGGCCTGGTCCTGGCTCTCTGTGCTCTCCTCACGTTGTCATTCTTGCAGGCTTCAATCCAGAGCAGAGTTCAGGGTTTCTGTGATGTCCCTGAAGGCAGCGTGGATTCCCACCTCGATTTGCTCAATCTGCAATGGAATAATGTCATGTTCTGATGGACCTGGAAAGAATGCTTGCCCAGGTTTTCCAAGGTATTCAGCAAAAACCAAGTGTGGAGAGTGTCTGCTCCCCCCCATATGTCAATATATAAGATTTTGGTTTTTACATGGGGCTTATGCAGTGCATAGAGGACCAACACAAGGCTTGTACTGTCAGGAATACATCATTACCAACACCAAACTTTCAAAAGTTGTAAGCTGGAGCTCAAAATATTTGACACTGAAAAAAAAGAAATTCAATACTAAACATTTAAAGTTGATGCTTTTCAGCTTTATCTAATCACAAGAACTACACCCTGACTTTTGTATACTAGTTTGAATGATGCCAGGACAAAGGGCTCTAGAGAAAACAATAAATATTTTGAGATATGACAAAGTTACAGTTTTTAATCTGCAATCTGTGTGTTCACAGAGTGTTTTTAAGGGGTCTGCAGAGGGTAACAAAGAAAAGCAAACCTATTTTCTTCAGTATTAAATCACTATACAGGAACTGACGCTTCCACTGGAAAAAGAAAGGTTTTAAGGTGCTGTAAGTTGTAAAAGGTTGAAAAACATGTTTCTGGTGATTCTGACTGGAGCCTTCAATTATTCAAGTGTGCAAGGGCCCCAGTTATACAGAAATTAACAGGGATTTGTTCTAAATCCCATAGGTACTTCAGAAAGTTCAAACCAGAGTTTCTGAATGAATGGTTCCAGCTATGTACAATGTGCAGAGCTCTGGGGTTCTTTTCTTTTCTTTTCTTTTCTTTTCTTTTCTTTTCTTTTCTTTTCTTTTCTTTTCTTTTCTTTTCTTTTCTTTTCTTTTCTTTTTCCTTTCCTTTTTCCTTTCCTTTCCTTTCCTTTCCTTTCCTTTCCTTTCCTTTCCTTTCCTTTCCTTTCCTTTTTTTTTTTTGTTTGTTTTCTCCAGTGGAGGTGTAAATCCCTGTGTATAGAATTTAGGCCTATGTACAGCAAGCCAGCATTTTTTGATTACGTTCTGCAGCTCCTTTCCTGACAGTCCCTGAGCCTTGGCATTTCCACACAGGCTGCCTGAACTTTTACAGTGACTTGCTCCTGTCCTTCAGCTAATATTTCTGGGAGGGATTTCAGGGATCTTTTTTGGCTTGGGAGTAGTTAGTTAAACTGTCAAGGAAATGATGAATGGAATCTGCAGCCATGTGTTACCACAAAGATGCCTTGCAGACATTTCCTCAGATCTCAAGGCATCTGGCTGGGGCTTCCTTACGTCACCAAGCACAATAGAAGAATAGTAATGATTAGCAGTTGTATAACAGCAGCAGCCTCTCCAAGTTCTTTTTGCTTGGATGTTTATAAAGCTCTGCTGGAAGAGAAACAATAGTTCAAATAGGAAAACTAGGGAAGAGGCAAAGTTCCTTGCTGAAGCCACAAATCCATCTCAAGTCAGCGCCCAACACACAATTCAGATCCTGTGCTCAGATCAAAACTTCCCAATGAAGGCAGGTTTTTTTAAAAATGAGGAAAAGAGATTTCAGTTTCAAACCCTGAAGATTTCTTGACAGTAGCACTGAAAAAAACCACATTCAGTTCCTTTGAAAGCTGTCTTACAATTCAGAAATTATTAACTTTTATAATTATTAACTGTGTATTAACTTTTCTGTGTGTCTTTTTCACATTAAAAGTTGCTCAAACCAAAAAATGAGCATGAGGAGCAATAAGGCTCATCCTTAAAAAAGAAAATAAAAAACCTGAAACTGTGCAAAAGGAAAACAAGTGATTCCTGAATCCAAATGATTTCTTGGTGTTCCAAGTTTTGCTTAAGGCTAAGTCACTCCTTTCAAAGAAACATCCACAGGAAGGGCAAGGTTGTTCATGCTCTGAGTCAGGGTTTGTCACTGTGTTCCTGGGTGAGCTGCCCAAATCCTGCCTCCCTGGGCAGGGCAGGAGGAGCTCTGTGTCCCTGTGCTGTGGGATGATGGAGCCTCGAGGAGATCTGGCATGAAAATGCCTTTGCTCCAGCCTCTGGATCAGCCTTTCCTGCCCCATGGCATTCCAGCCCCCAGCTCCCAGTGATGCCTCCTTCCTTTTAGGGGAAAAGCAGATCACAAGTTTGAGTTTCCCAGGCCCTCTCAGGGGTTAAAAACAGAGAATGTTTGGGGAAAAGGTTTGTGCTGATGGTGCCTGTTAGGAGCCAAAGATCTGGAAATGATTTGTGGTCTCAAAACAGGAGACATCAGGTAGGGCACTTAATGCTGAACTTTGAGGGTGTTATTCTTAAATAACACTTGGAATTGCAATAATTAACAAAACAATTTCAGCATAAAGTGTAGGGGTTTCATACTCCTTCCCCTGTCCCCATAGCCTAGTTTGGCACTCACAGGAGGGGAATCGTTGCACACATTTCCTGTCTGTCAGAGAAACTCATCCCTGCATCCCTGCCAGCCTCCACTCCCAGCCCCAGCCCCGGAGCCCGGCCCTGGCAGCAGCTCCCTGCTCACACAATCCTGCTGACAGAGGCCAAGCCCAAGCCCAGACCAACTCCCAGGGCCTCTCACGCTGCCTTTGCTCTTCCCTCCCCACTCTTAGCCATGGGTTTTCCATCCTGGTTTGCTGCAGCAATCTCTGCAGTTCAGCTTTGATTCCCACTGAGGTTTTCTTTCCCCTCCTCTTTCTAGTGAGCAGCTCTGCTCTGAGTTTCTCAGTGAGCTGCAGGGGTAATCCCAGCGTGCTGGGTGAGGCTGAGGGATCAGCCTTGCTCCAGTTCACATCTGTCACCTTGTCCTTTGCTGATGCTGGTGCTTTCCAGAGCGTTGTTCCTCCAGTGCTTGTTACACTGAAGCATCTCTCTCCCCAGCCAAATTTTTAGCCCTGGTGGCTCATCCCCTTCTGATGGAGTTTGTGTAGCCTTCAGGTTTGAATTCTGAAATTGCTGCTCACGCATTTTTCCTGCTGATATCACACGGGCTGGGAACATCACTGTGGGGCTGACATTTGGTGAATCTTAGAGAGATCCAGCACCAGGCCTGAAATTTTCCCAAGGAAAAACAGTTTGCCTTCAAAGAGAACAGTTCTGTAGGCATTTCATGTTCTCAGGAAAAGATTGATAGAGGTTTTGTTAGCATCTCTTGTTCTCAAAATAACAGGGGCTGTTTTTCACTTTAGTTTGTTATTTTCTTGTGTGTGTTTTCAAACTCTGCTCTCTCTATCTCATCCAATGGTGGTAGGGAGGCGTTGTGTCATTTCACCAACCAAGCAGCTGTTAGCCAAAGACCCTGTAAAAAGGGATGGATTGTTGAAAATAAAGCCTTCTGATTCTCTGGAATTCGGAGTCTTTCTCCCATTCTCAGTGACACAGCGACATCACCACGCTCCCTCCACCACAGATGATCCGGGCACCTTCGTATCCCCACGGGGTCGTTTCAGCTGCAAAATCCTACACAGAGATCACTTAGGAAAGGGTTATTTACACTGCAAACCTCCTGCAGCTCTCCTGGCAGGCTGGCTGCTTGATGGGGCACCTCCCCAGACTTTCTGCACATTTTTGTGACTGTGACAGCCCTTCCACAGAGGAGCTTTGCATTTGCACGTGGCTGGACAGCACTGGGCACATGCTAAGCGGCGCTGCCTCTCCTGTGATGTGCTGCAGCCTTGCCTGGTAAATAAGATTTGATGTGTTTCATTTTCTTCCTGCTGTAGGCTCCACTGCTGTGTCTCTCCATGCCACCTTCCCGAAGGATTATTGCCACACCCTGCACCCCCTGTCCCCAGGAACAGGCAGCTCCATTAAGGCAGCTGTCTCCTGTGTGCTGTTATCAGCTTGGCTCATCACAGCACGGCCCCTGCAGCCTCCCTGGAATTTCTGGCTGATACTATCACTTCCTAGGTATAATACATTACCCTTTAACAAATTAGTATGTGCCTAACTTTAATGACCCAGGGAAAAGTAATCTTTAAATTGATGGTATCCTTTTAAAAGAATTTAACCAGAGCTAAACCTTACGTAGATTGCTCAGTGTGTTAGTTACATCCACCTTGAAATGACTGAAGGGGCAGCCTCCAGCTTGTGGGAGATTCACATTTTTTAAAGACACAGCATAGAGGACAGCAGTTCCAACCTTTCCCTGTCATTGCTCCACACACCATCAGGGGTGTTTGGGTCCACATCCCCTCTCTGGGCTATTTGGCTGCTGCGTAATTAAAGAAATGTAATTCTGCAGTTATGTACTGTAAATTCACTCACTGCTGCACAAACAGCACTGCCCATTTCAGGGCCATAAAAGTGCCCTCAGTCCCAGCGTGGGGACTCACATGAGCCCTGCTCCTGACACAGTTTGGCCCTGACTGTGCAGGAAGATCATTACAGATCCCATTCCATGTACCCACGGAAATTTGTCAAGCAGCAACTGGCAGAGTGGTGCTGCAGGAGCAGAGCACTCGCTCACCACGCCTGTTTGGCTCGCTGGAGCCTAGGAAGGAGTTTAATTTTTCATACCCTTCATTAAGAGAGACCACAGGGAGGACAAATGAGCAAGCAGAGCCATAAATACATTACAGATGTGCAGAGTTTTCTGTGGGGGCTCGAGGCAGAAGTGATTTGGCTGGAGCTGCCTGGCACACTGCGGCGTGGCTGCTGCACAGGGGGGTTTCTCCTGTGCCACAGAGGGCACCTGACTGTGCCCACAGACTTTTCCAGTGCCAGAGGAAGGCAGGGATTTTCTCTCAACAGCTCTGAAAACTAAGGCTGGTCTGGGGGATTTCTGTGTCTGCACAAATTAGGAAGATGGAAACACATAAATTCACTTGGCAGGAAGCACGGGGTTTTGCTGACGCTCCAGGAGTCTTCTCACACGATACTGAGTGAAAACCATTTCCATCACACTCCCAGGTGATGGCCTGCATGTGTAACAAAGCAAATCAAAGCTCTGAAACTGCTGCCAAGCCCTGAAGAAAGAGCAGAGAAGGTGAAATTGGCCCCTTAATTTCCTGGCTACCAAGGTGATAATCAGAGAGCCCTCGGGAAAGAAGAGCTGTCAGTGTCACACCGTGAGCAGGGGACTCAGCTCAGGCCACCCCTTCACATCCCTCATGCCCTGGCTTTTCTCTCATATTTACACCACAGGTCCCTGACCTCTCCTCCTCTTTGGGCCCGTGCTGGGCACAGATGTTTGTCCTGATGTACAATCCCCCCTGGGCTGGAGCTGGTCCAAGGGATGGATCAGGGGAATGACCCACAGGACACCCAGAGGGACAGCAGCCCTGCCCCTGAAGGTCCCCTTTGGCTGCAGCCTGTCCATCTCCCACGGCATGATCACCACCAGCACTCTTTCACCCACATGGAAAGTAAATACTGACCATGAGAAAACAAATTAAAAAGGAATACTTGCCCAGATTTGAGACGTGCCCTCCCTCAGTGGAAGTTCATAGTACCACAAATTAAGTGAGACTCTTCTGAGAACTCCATTTTTTTTTCGTGGAAGAGATGCCAGGCTAGTCCTGAGGGCACTGGGTCTTGAGGGTATCTGCAAATTGCTTGCATAAGATGGGGAGGTGATGTGGTTAAAAAAAAAAAAATCAAAACCATCCCAGATACTTCATGGAGCACTTCTGAATTGAAGCATAGATTTTTCAAAGCCTTCGGTTTTGTAATTTTTTTCAAGGTTATTATTACTTTGAAGTTAATAAACACTTAATATGGAAAAGAGAAAAACAGCCCTCATTTATCTCAGAATTATTCAGATCCTTGTTTTCACGACGAGAGTCTTTGGCACGGCTTATGGAAGATGAAATATTCACAAAGTGCAAGGCATAAAGAGGTGCATGACTTTGGCAAACTTTCCCTAAAAGCAAAGGGAACATTGTTTTAGGAAGGGTGCCTTTGGATGAAAGAAAAACAGAAAGAAATTATGATGAAAGAAAACAAAAGCAGCTTCACAGCAGGATTTAACTGGCAAAACCCAAACAGCATCATCTTCTTAACCCTCTCGCTACTAAGAAACAAAATTCTGTCTAAACCAAATTTTCCTTCTAGTCATCCTGTCCCCCTCTATGTGCCCCAAGTAACAATGTCCTGTTACTGCCCTCCTTCATTTCTCAGCCTACAGCAACCACTCTTGCTTGCCCCAAACGCCTCTGAGTCCATTGGCAGCCTCTGAAACATTCACTGGACCACCTGGAGCACCATTTCTCACCTGAATGCAGGCAAGAGCCTCTTTTGAACTGGGAGATCCGCGCAGCATCTCGGAGACACACCTGGATCAGCTGCATTATCTGAGTGCAAAGGGCTTATCATTGCTTTACAAGTGGTGTTTGCAAGCGCTGATAAACAGGATGATTATCTTATATACAGCTTGGCACCTCCTTTGTTCCCGTCTTTGGCTGAAAGGCTCCGTAATTAGTCGAGAAACCCTCTTCTGCAACAATAACCTAAAAAGAGAGTCTTATTCAAGACCTGTTCTTCAGCTTCCTTTAACATTTCAAACCTCACACCTTTGCCGTTTGCACGTACAGGTCGTAGAAAACAAATTAAAACTGACCAGGAACAAAAGATCAGTCCACCTCTTTGTTTAGGCATGACACAAACCCGGTGACATAAAAAAGCAAACAAACAGCACAAGTCAGGGACAGGGCAGAAAAACAAAGAGATTAGAGGTTAGTGGCTTGAAAGAATAAAAATTGGCCCAAATCAATTTACTGCGTGTTTTCAGCTTTCCTGCTAGGCTTTTCTTACGGAGCAGACCCTTGAAAGCAGCTTGGAGCTGTGGTTTTACAGCAGAGAAGAAAAACACATCCAGTCAGTGCCTGCATCATTTACACCTCCCGTGCCCATACTTACACTGAAAGTTTTAGTGAACAAATTAAATTATGTTTATGTGTTGGAAATTTCTACCGTGTCATGTTAACAGATCCCTTTTACAGCTGAATCCCCCAGAAAAACATCAATAATTTAACAATGTTGCTGGGCTTTGACCAGCTACATTTGATGCTAATATTTTTCCTGCCATTTAGCAGTACAGCCCTTATTCTGTTTTTACACCACTTTCATTCTCTTTTGAGGAATTGTGCTGGTGGGCTGCCTGACATAAATGATATAATAATAAAAAAATGGTACATCAATAATCAGATTTCAAGGAAATTCACTTACATAGCAGACTACCAGGCAAATGTAGGCACTTAAAAAAACAAACAGAGCCATTCTCTGTAAAGCTATTGCTTTCTCTCTTCCTCTGCATCCTCTAATCAGAAATTAAAATCCATCATGTTCAGGGCATTGGAATATTCATCATTCTGTTCACTGGAGGGTTGTGCTTCAGGAGTAGTGGGGGGGAAAAAAATGAAACCAGTGCTCATTTTTACTCGGTATACAAAATTAAAGACCAGATCCTCATTGAATAGAAATCATTATAGCTCTTTTTGAAGCAGTGCTGAGAATGTGGCCTTGGACCCAAAGTGAAAATTACCCTTCTCCAGGCCATTGTGGTAGTAAGTATGGACATTTTCAGAGGTTTTGCAGTTATACTTTCACATAAGAGCATGATATTTTCTCTTGGGCAAAAATAGATGATTGCAGATCAGAGCTCCCTGTGGAGTTACAACCAGGAGAAGTTGTTGGTGCTGCTCCCTTCAGCCACCAGCAGACACCCCAAAAAGTCCCTTCCCAGCAGGACTCTGCTCCTCCTTCTTGCAGGAAGGCCCATGGGGATCTGTGTGCTCTGTAAGGTGACTTTTCCCCTTTCCCTCCTGCAAAGGGACCTTAGACAAGCACCACCACCGTGGAATATGAGCAGCAACAACCCCCTGGTGACATCCTCCTGCAGCTCACCTGTCCTTACAAAAGATGTGGAGCCACAGAAAGGGAACTGGCTGGGCCAGACTGGGCTTGGTACTCAGCAAAAGAGCTGCTCCAAATAAACAACTGCCCTAAAATACTTCCCTAGTACAGAAAGAGTACTTTGTGTTGGGGTTATTTCCCAGAAAAGGAAATTAGCCTGCTCTGATCTCAGGTTGGGGCTGGGCTTACACCACCACTGCTGCAGCTATCCAGGAGTGGTTTGGGTATCCCTCCAGCAGTTCCCATGGGTATATCCACACCCAGGGCTGCAGGGGAGGCTCTCCCTTGTGCCAGGATGCTGGAAAATGCACCCCCCTGATGCTGCCTGGACACTGAGGGCTGGCTGTGCAGAAAGCAGCTGCTGGGGAGGGATGCCAGCCTCTGCTCTCTCCAGGCCAGCCAACACCAGCCCAGATGTGGGGTGTGTGGAGGTACAGCCTGGCTGTGACCCCACTCCACGACTGCTCAGATCCATCTGTGCTCCCAGAGGATAAAGAATCAAGGTGCTGCACAACAAATTTGCAGGATTTGTGCCCTGGGGGAAGAACACGAGGCACAAACCAGTACTGAATCTCCCACCTTGATTCACCAGTGAACTCTCTGCTCCCAGCAGATTTTAGAAGCCAAGACTGTTAAAGTTTCATACAGAAAACCCTAATCCAGCAAGGATGTGCACAGATCTGTAAATGAATGTGTGGTTGTGGATGCAGCATCACTCAGGCTTACAAGACTTTTGAAGGTTTTGGCCTTAAAAAAAAAAAGACACCTTAAAAAAAAAGGAAGAAAAGGGACAAGGAAAGCGGCAGGAAGAAAATTTTAACCCCAATAACAACCAGTTGATAATGCAACTATCTGAAACTTACTTTGCCAATTTCTTTGCTCTTTTTTCAGTTTGAGGTAGACAATAAATGAAATCTCTCGAAAACAAAGGGCTCGATGAGGGGCAACAACAGGTAAAGCCAGGAAAGAGCTTTTCACAGCTCTGATTTCCAATAACTTACTTGTAAGGCATAGAACTACCCAATTATCCTAAAACAGTCATCCAATTTGTTTCTCTGTGGGGAAGCCTGGCTCACTCGGGTCATAAGGATCAGGAAATTAGTTCTTTGTTGAAAGAGGGTATCTTGCCCTCTCATGTTTCCCAACCTACCACAAAAGCAAGGAGTGAGACTGGGAAAAAGACTTTACAAGACAACAGGGAAACTGTTTTCAACAAAGAAATGAATCTGCTGAACTCAGGTTAAATAGAGACCTTGCAGAGCAAAGCACCAATTTTTGCTGCAACAGATTTGTAGGACAGCCTAAGACTTCTATTACAAAGTTTCTGGAGGTGCAGTGAAGTGTCAGTGTTTATTCCCAAGCTTTTCCAAAAATCCCTGAGAAGTAAAAAACTCTTCTTTTTTTCCCATGCAAACTTCTTCAGAAGATGGAAACCTCAGCAGCAATTCTTTATTCTGTGGCGGGTTTTTTTTTCCTTCTCCATTTTAATGTGTGTTTTGAAAGCCCTCGAGGCATCTATTTGCATTTTCCAAAAGCTTTGGAGATCTGGCCCTAACTTACTTATGAAAATGGGGCTTAAGCTCAGCAACTACTGAGGTGTTTTTGAAATTTTGCACTCTTTGTATTTTAAAGTATATTAGCCTTGATTTTGCTGCTTCAGGGGACAGGTAATTCCTATAATTTTCAATAGAGATTAAATACTGTGCAGCAGGAAAAAATTGAGGGTCTAGAATTTATTGAAAAGGTGAAAACATGAAAAGGGTTTGGTGTAACTTTGAATGTCCATGATAAAAATCTGTGCACAATAGAAAAGCAGGCATGTCTTTTGGCACACCTGCCAGACATACAGAAGAATAACAACAAAACTGATTTATAAACTGAAGGGAATACAGTTATAAATATATTTAAATATATTGCTGACAAGCCATATCTTATACTGGAAATGATAATTGTCCTAAATCAAAAGTAACTGTACCATGCCAGACTCTTTAAATATTCCTGGTTTTTGAACTCCATGGAAGGATATCCTACTATCCTAAAGTTCTGTGTCACACCTGGAGAGAGAGAGAGAGAGGATTCTGCTATATTTTACAGGAAAAACAAAACCAAAACACCCAACCCAAAGAAACATTGGAATTACAAGGGTTTTACAACTTTTCTGTGCATTATAAAAGAATATTTCTGTTTAAATGTCCTTGATCAGAGAAGTGCACAGATTTCCAGACACCCAGCAAATTAACTCCTGCATTAAATATTACACCCATTTCAAGGGCACATTTCCAGGTTCCTAAATTAAAACCTTCTCCTTGTCACTCCCTCCTGGTTAAGCCAACTATTTTTGTCTCCATCATTGGATTTCTTTTAAGGTGTGAGGTTTTTTTCTCTGCTGAGCCAACTCTTCAACAGAAGACTCGTTGTAGATAGTTTCATCTTCAGATGGTTTCTCAGTCCTTGCTTGGTGCAGTGGTTCTGTCACCACCTAGGTCCTCCAGGCAAGAGAGATGCAAGTCTCCATAGATATTGACTTGTTTTAGCTGATATCTGATCAATTTCTTAGAGCCACAGTACATAATTTTCTCTCTTCTGACTTGCTTGAGATTTACAGTGATATTTCTTTCCAGGACTTGGCAAAAAGGTGATGCAAAGTACTTGCATAAAACTTAACAGGCAGAGCATTTTTGTTGTCATTATGTTCAAGTTAAATGTCTGAAGACTGATATTGGTAATTTCTCCTCCCTTATCATACAACATTTAGATTTCCTCTCATTTGCATTTTGGTTCCAGAACTGCCAAGGTTCACATCTTTCTTGCTTTGCTTTGTAACCATGGCAACTACAAACTTGCTTTTTTTCTCTAATGAAAGCCAAGACTCTCGTGCAGTGATCTACAGAAGACAGAACTTGAAGAAAATACTTTAAAAATTATGGTTTACTATCGACCATGCCAGATAATTACTGATTCAAACAGGCCTTTAAAAACTGGTCTAAAGGTGTTCATCCAAATCTTATAATCTTATGGCCAATGCACAAGGTGAGGTCTGCTAGTAATGTTTCACTCCTCTGTAACATTCCCCCACTTTAGACTTCAACATGTTCCTCAGACTTGAGTGAACTGGTCTATCTCTGAAGGAAGAAGATGACTTTCTATTAATCAAGAAAAATCAGAGGAAAAAACCCATTTGTTGATGAACAGACAGAACCAGGCTCACCTGATTCCCATTCCTGTGAAATACACAGAAGAGCCACACTCATGAATATTGAGTATCTTGCCTGCCAGAACTGTAACTATCCCTGAATATATTCATACTGTGCTTAGGCTGGACCCAGGAACTGGGAGAGTTACTGCTGGTACTGACAACAAAAATAAATTTGCTCTGGTTGCTTATTCAAGGCTAATTCCCTAGTTAGTGTGAGTTAACATTCATGACCAGGTCAAAAAGAAAGGGGAAGAATTTGGTTTGGGATTCTTTTTTGAGCTCGTTTGGATCTCTTCCACAGAGCTGAGTCTTGAAATCTGCAGTCTCTGTGAGTACCCAGAATCTGCTGTGTGAAACAGAAATAGAACATATTTCCCATCTTAGAATATCTGTCTTTTGAATTTCAACCACTTGAAGACTGAGATTGCATTTTTCTGTATATCAAACACAGCACATCACTCACACTCAATGCACAGCAAGGCAAGACCTAGAAAACACAGAGGAGAAACAACCAGGAATTATTGCTCCTCAGGCTCCAAGAAATAAATATTAACTGAAAAGAAAAACAAAACTAAGAAGAAAGAGTTTGAAGAATGCACTTAAATTTTAATCTGATGCTTGTTTGCTTCTCCAGAATATCAGACAGCAGCTCTATTTTTAAAAGAAACCAGCCTCTCGAAATGCTCATTTTACAGTTGATCAAATACACCACTGGACATAAATTAACCCCACTCCAAATTAGCTTGTTTTTCTGCTTGTTGGGTATCAGTTCAGATTTATTTGCTATGGACCAAATTCAAGTTAGGCACATGCCTAACTTTGATCGTGCAAGCAGTCCCACTGAGACTATTCACATGCTCGGATATATGTACACAATTAAATAATTTGCTGGATCCAGCCCTACTTTTCCTCAAGAAAGCATTTGCAGAGACAGAGTTTGTTCTGTCCTGACCATGAAGAGCTTCCTGCAAACCCATGACAGTGAAAGCAGTGCTGGTCACTTGTCACTGGTCACACAGAGCCGCCCCTGTTCTCAGTGAGCTGGATTTTATACTCCAGATTAAATTTGAGGAGCCCACCGAGACACCGCACTGCTCAAGGTGAACTGACAGTGGCAAGGGCAGTGGTAGCTGCTGATAGATCAGGGAGAGGAGGAAATTAAGGAACCTCAGAAACATTCTTTTCCTGGTTTTGGTCAAAAAGGCATCATTCTTGGAAAACCTGCATAACCGAAAGGCATGTGGGCCTATTTTCTCCTTTCTGTGCTCATTAGGAACATATGCGTAAGGCTCTGCATGTGTGTGGCTGTGTGCTCTAAGGAATTCCCTGTGCAACTAGCATCCAAAGGGTGTCTTACTCCTTTTCTGGAATACTTAAATTATCACTTTGGCAAAGCCAAAGCAGGATCTTCATGGGAAAACTGCTTTTCTACAGATCTGAAAACTTCTCTGGCTAGATCCTCCTTACCCTCCTCCAGCAAAGTGTGGGGAAAGGATTGAGTGAAGGTGAACATGACACAAATTATTTGGGATTACATTAAAAGTAACAAAGTTAAGAAGCGATTGGGGTGAGCACCAGAAGCGAAGAACTGTCACAGCAGAGTCACTCTGCACTAGGACAAACTCCTACCCTTGGCTGGTACAATTTAGCATCACTCTGTAACACCTTCCTAACCAGTTTTCTGGGAAAACGAGGCATCTTGTTCTTTCACTAAAGAGCAGCTGGACTGCTGTGTCACATAAGGGAGGTGTTTGTACAATTTTAGCTCAATTTCATGGCTGGATTTGAGCCTGATTCCCCCTTTTTGCTTAAATGACCACTGCCATGTTCCCTGTGCTAGCCTTGGTCAAATTCTTCGCCAAATTTATGCAATCAAAGCAACACAGAAATTCGATTTTCTCCTTTTGCCACCACCTCACTTTCCAAAAGAGTGACATTTCTGATGTCCAAAATCACTCTTGAAAATGTATTTGATGCCCTCTCTGGATGTCCTGTCATATCAAGCTGTGCAAAAATTGCTCTGAAAAACTCACAAACGCTATTGCGAAGCAGCAGAAATGTGTTCCCTTCGGTGACTTCATACCCAAATTGCAGAAGGGAAATAGGAAGAAATAAGACATTAGAATATTGAAAATGCCAGTGCTCAGCCAGCAAGTCAAACACCACAACACTGGGCATAAACATTTTTTGCCTTGTCGTGCATGTGCTGAACATTCAAAAATCTCTTAATTGTGGCCATTAATTTCCCCTCTGTAAAGGGGTGGTTTTCATTCACTAAACTTTCTTGCAGGAAATTACACAGAAAGTGTATAAAAATTATTTGTTGGGCTTGAGAAACTAATTGGTGAGTGAACTTTGAATAGAAAACTCGATGTTTGATGTTGTGACCCCTGGTTCGGCTGAACACCTGGAGCAGGCAAACAACACAAACCCAAGGACTTATCAAGTACTCGTTTTCAGTAAACCATTAACTCCTTCAAAAAGGCTTTTCTCCTCCTAACAATAATTTCCCAGGTCATATAGCTTCAATAGCTTCCCAGGTCATTCACTCCATAAGAGTCCCTGGGAAGCCTGAATTTTGGGAAAGTTTCTTCCATGAGTTTTACTGCTCCTGTTGTGTTTGCAAGCTCCATGAAAGACAAAAGGAAGCAGTGGTATATTCTGAGAACAGCAGCATCTTGATAGTTATATTCAGTTAAATATTTTGCAACAAACAATCTACCTGGAAAATGCATCAAGCTTTTAGGATGTTGTCTGACATTCTTGAAAGTCACAGTAAAAGATGCCTAGTGCAAACAAATCTCATCCAGTAGAGTGCAGAACTGGTCATCAGCACCGTTCCTTTTTCCTCTCACCCCTCAAGTGTTGATTTTTGAAAAGTTTCTTAAACTGAAGGTGGGTGTGTGTGTTTAACTGACCACAGAAAGCACATGGTCCCCAGCAGAATAATCTAATTTTTACAACCACACCTTCACTTCATGTTGTGCTTAAGGCTCCTCTGGAAGACTGCTCAGCACCTCTTCCTGTAAAAGAGGATAAAAAGGTCTAAACAAAGAAATAAAAGCGACAGCTTTCTGAAGACTTTTTCAGCAGGAACTTTGGAGGTGTCTTTACAAAAAATCTGCTTAGCAAAATCAACTCACGAAGAAAGATGTGATCATAACCCAAGATTCAGACCAACTAGGAGTATTTGTACAAACATCCCCAACCCCAAATCTCACAAATATTTATTTGTTTGTATCTAAACTGAAATTATGTGTGTATTCTTAAAATGTCCTCCGTGTAGCACCAGCACAGAGTTGTGTGGAAGCAAAACCCTGCACGGAAGCACAACCCTGCTCTCCTCTGAAGGATTAGGAATTACAAAAAAACCACTTCCCTAAGAACATTTTGGGATGCTCAAAACCCACAAGAGGAATAGTGATAACACAAACAAGAAAAGAAGTTCTTTTGATGAGACTCTTCTTTAATGACCAGCGTGTCCTGGACATGGCACGGGCAGTTTTGGGAAGGCCACAAGCCCAGGGAAGAGCTGGGACTGACTGCTGCTGCTCTGCTGCTGCAGCCGCTGGGAACTGAGCGCAGACCCTGCACCAGCGTTTGCAGACAGCGAAAAATGTCTGTGCATCACAGCGCTGAAGTTCATTTCCAAATGGGTTTCAGATTTTTTTTAATGGTCATTTTCCCAAAACTGATTAAAACTTCACACTCAAAACTTTTTGTCCCAAACAGCCGCCTGCAGTCTTTGCTGCTCTGAGGTTTATGTTTTTTTTTTGTTTTTTTGGTTTTTTTTCCCGGGGAATTTTCCATCATCAAAACCCAAATCAGCAACAACACAGAACACTGCCTGCCGGTTTCAAACAAGCACCAAAGGCATTCTTGTTTCTTCCAGAAACAATAGGGGGGAAAAAAAATAAAATCTCGTGGAAAACAACAGAGTAACCCGAGGTCTCCGGCGCGCCCGGGGCTGGCCCCGCGCTTTGGGAGCGGGGTGCGGAGGAGAACGGGGTGCGGAGGGGAACGGGGTGCGGAGGAAGGCGGGGGGCGGAGGGGAGAGGGGGGCGGAGGGGAGCGGGGTGCGG
>VWZV01015946.1:48336-130045 GCA_013397155.1 Irena cyanogastra
GCCCCGCTCGCTGCCTCCGTCCCTCGCTCGCTCTCCCGGCTCCGCGTCCCTCTCCGGCAGCTCCCGGCTCGTCCCCGCTGCGGGGTTTGTGACCCTTCCCTGCCTCCTCCTCGCTCGCCAACTTTCTCGTCCCTCTCGCCCGTTTCCCATCTCCCCTCGGATTTTCATGGGGTTTTCTGGTTTCTTTTCCTGTTTCCTTTTTTTTTCTTTTTTTTTCTTTTTTTGTCGTTTTCGGCTTTGCCGTTCTGCCTCTCGCCTTTTCCCAGCCTTCTCGCACTCGCTTCTGTCCTTTCGCTTCTTCCTTCGCTACTTCCCCGGCTTCCTCCGGCTTTTCCTCTCTCCTGGCATCCGTTGGGCATCGCGTGCAAAAGTAAGGGATATTTTTCGGTGTCCTTGAGGAGGGGAAGTCAAAACCTACTTTTCTTACACAGGGAAATCTTTGTAGTAGTTTTCTTTCTCCTTCTCTTCCTGTCACCGGAAAGAAAATTAGACCTATTTTTCTCATTTTCATTTTTCCCCCCCTTTTTGCTACGTGGACTGTTTGTTTTGGTCTTTTTCTTCTCCCCCTTCTCCGGGCAATGCCGGTTTGTTTCACGATTAATCTCTTTTATTCCTGCCCCAACCCCTCCCTCTGTCTTTTTCTTCCCCAGTAAGAAGGAAGATTAGAAGAAAATGTGTTTTGCCAGCAGGGAATGCATGAGACTTTTTGATTTGTTTTTTTGGGTTTTTTTTTTCCTTCTCGTGGGGTACTGTTGATGGGAAAAGCTTAAGCAAATACAGTGCGGTAGCACAGTGCAGAGGCACGAACTTTAAAGGGTAAGGAAATGGATTCTGCTGCTTGCTTTCTCCTGCTCTGGGGTGGTGTTGGGGAGCTCTGCTCCAGGCTCCGCTTTGGGCTTGTGCTGGTTCGGTGTGTGCCAGCCCGTTTTCTGTCCAGCACCATGGAGATTTAATCGCAGTCCTAAACTGCATTTCGGTGTTGCTCGTGGGTTTCGTCAGCGTGGAAAATCAGGAGGCGGGGGAAGGTTACAGGTCTCGGTGAGCCCTTTGGAATTACACCTGTCACGCCTCCCATCCCCGAGCTGCAGGTGTGCCGGAGGTTGACACATTTCACAAAATCGCTGGAAACTGCTCGCATCCGTGGCAAAAAGTGCTGTCGGGGCTTTGGGAAGTCTGGTTCGGACCGCTGGGTTTCTGCCTCAGCTCTAGTCAGTATCACTCGTTGGAATTGGGTGTTTGCCGGGCTGTGGAGAGCGGGCAAATCAATTGCCTAATGATTTCTGCAGAGACACCTGTTTAAGGGCTTTCAGGCTCCCTGCTAATTGTTTTTGGGAGCGGTGCGATTGTGTTAAGTGCTGTGAAAGCGAAGGGCTCTGTCTTTTTCAGTAGAGAATATGTAGCTTGTGAATGAACTGTCAGCTCTTTGATTGGAAGTGGTTCTTCTTTCTGTTACATTGCCTCTTTTGATAGATACCGTTCCACAAGTCCAAAACACCATGTGGCTGAACTGCAAATAAAATCAGCCTTACTTTTTTTCCACTTTTTTTAAAGAAGAGAGAAAATTTAATTTCGGATTAACTTTTTGTTTGATGATATCTCATTGGAAAGTAGGCTAGACGTGAAATTGGAAGTACTTCTCTGAGTCTTAGAGCAAAAAATTTTTTTGATGCGGAATGAATTGCTGAGGGAACTGAAATGACTGCTTGGGATTGATCGTATTTAGTTGTGTGCCCTTTAGGACAACTGAGAGATAAAGGTGATTCATTTCTTACAGTTAAGTAATCTCTCCATCCTTTCCACCTTCGAGAGCCCAGCAGAATTTGATCCATTGTTTGAATTAATCTTGTTTTTAATCTTTTCTGGAGATGAAAAAGTTTGGCATAGTGGGAAATAGGAGGAGAACAATACCAAGTTGTATTTAGCAAGAAGTTTAAGTCTTTCAAAACTACCTCGAACCATTACTGGAAACACCAGCAGCAATTCTAAAGAGCCAAATTAAGTTGATTAATATAACTTCTTAAAATCTGTTTGAGGGAAGCTGTGAAGCAGATTGAAGGAGATTGAGTTGCTGAAAGTGCAGAACCGAGCACTGAGGTTGGTGGGTTCTGTTCCTGTTTCTGCCATGGCAGGGCAGTGTGACCTGCTGCCTAAGCTCCTTCCTGCCTCACCTCCTGGGATTCTGAGATTGCCCTGATTCTCTGAAGTGCTTTTTCGTATGATTTGTAAGAATAATTGCGCGTGGATGTTCAGTTGTTGTTTTGATTGCTGATCAGGTGGTAGTTTGGCTCGTGCTGATACTCATTCTTGGGAAGTTGTAGGGATCTTGAGCATCACCCTTTATTTTGAGCAACACTGAGTTTTTACTTTGCTGCAAAGGTTTTGAGACTGGGGTTATTTTTATCCCCTGAATATCTCTGACAGTATCAGTGCATGCTTTTTTCTATGGTCCTTTAAGTCTGCCTCAGGCTGACTATGAAGGGCAGCATTGACCTCTCCAGAAAGAAACTGTTCAATTGAATTACAGGGTGGAAAACTGTACTGTGGGGACTAGGCTGAGGACCCCCCTCAGCGTGATGCTTGCTGTTCCTGGTAATTTTATTTTGTGAGGTCTCTAATTATGAATTTAGCTTAGTCCACCAGGGTGTTTGCTTTCTAATTTTAGGGTTTTTGCTTGGGTTTTTAGGTCTTTAAGACTTCTATCTTGACATTAAATGTAAATGCTTTGTGGTTTTCTGGGGCTTTTTTGAAAGCCTGGGTTTTCCTGTAATTTTTTTCATGGTGGGGTTGGGACTTTACAATGTGATGAGATTATAATAATCTCAGTGCCTGCCTTCCTGTAAGGTTTGAGACTGGGCTGCTTTGTGAATGTAAGGCTCTAACCTGCTGCTTTTCTCTCTTCAGTGAAAATGATACTTGGTTCTGTAGAAAGTTGTTATTAGGCAACTATAGATGTGTTTGTGTGTATATACAGGTTGTGTGTTTATAACTTGCTGTCCTCCTCCATATGCACATAGCAACTCTGTGCTTCTGAATCTGGGCAGTGAATCTAGTTTCAAAGTCAGTTGCATAAATAACTGATTTTTCCTACCCTTCCCATTCTCCTTCAAAGCATGTGGTGATCTCAGGCCTTTGACAGGAGTGGTTTTCCTGGCTGATAAGGGGATGGTCATGGTGTTTTCTCCCTTGGCTGTTCTGAGGGCTGTGTGTTATCTCTCTCTGTGCTGATAAAGTGTGGGGAGGGGGTTGGCTGGTCTGTGTGTGCTGAGCGGTGCCATCCCGCTCCATCTCTCTCCAGTTTGTCACCTGTGAAGTTGAGATCACACAACTTGTCCTGCTTGGGAAAGGAAGGTGGGTTTGAGCTGTAGATGCAGGGGTTTGTCACGTCTGCCAGGGGAACTGCAGACCTCTCTGGGTTGTTACTTTACTTGGATCTCTGCGAGCATCTGGTCATCTTTGTGCTGGCATAAATACAGAGATTGTTAATGTATCTGAGAGGACTCCAGGAGACGGGCACTGTGAGCTTTCAGCTGGCAGGCGCTTGAGAAATCCGTGAATTCACCTTTCTGCTTTTGAGTTACTGCTTAAGGAGGGAGGGATCTGTTTACTTTCTTGTTGTGCTTGGAAAACGGGCTCAGCCACACCAAAAGACCCTGTAATGCTTGCTTTTGTGCAGGATTATTGCACAAAAGCATCTCGCTGTGCAGTGCTGTGGCTGCGCTCGGTGTTGTATGATAACACATGTTTCTCAGCTGTTGTTGATTCCTCAGTGGCACAGACTTCAAAGGAATGCACTGGAAGAGAGCTGCAGCCAGGGAAAAATGGGGTTTGTTCCAGTGGCCTGTACCATCCATCTGTTTAAATACTCTGCTGAACTGTTCCAGAGTGTTCAGGCATCCAGTTAGGACTGACGAGCAGTTACAGCTGGGAGTAGAGCCTGCTGCAAGAGACCACCTAGGGGAGGCTTAAGTGCTACCTCCCTTCTGTGGGTCAGAGCCCCCCTGCCCTCCCAGCCAACCAGGAGAGATAAGGCTGCTCATTTGGGGTATCTTTCAACATGACATTGTCTAATTCCTAATGCTGTTGAGGATTTATTTATTTTTACTCTCCATGCTATCTTTAGCACAAGAAGGGAAGAATGGTAATGAGGACAGACGGTCATCTCTGTAGTCTCCTCTGTGTGGGTAGCAAGCTAGATCTGTAATTTAAATGAGTAAATATTTATAAAAAGATTCTTTTTTTCCCCCCATATGTATGGGATAGTTCACAGAGAGTGAACTGTTGATCACTTGTGTCTCCAAAGGTAGTGATATACATTACTGGATTAATTTTAGCTCCAAAACATGAGCAGTAAAGTTACATTGCAGCCAATTACGTTGTGCTCTTTCAAATTGAGTTTGGGGAGACACTTCACAACTTCATCCACGGTAACTAAAAATACTCCAGTGTACTGCATTATAATACAGGAGGATGCTGCCAATTCCAAGTACTATAAGTTACATTTTTACTTAAATTCCAATATCGGAGTCTGCTGTGCAAGACACTTCTACACCCATTGTTGCCAACTGAATCTTCGTATCATGGCTTGTGTGTTCTATGTGGTCCCAGATAGTGGAACTCACAGGAAATATTGGCAGAGAGGCTATGAGTAATCCGTGGATAACCTGTGAAGATCCCTGAAGTTTTTCTGTGTGAGACCGACATTAATATTGAGGATTGGAATGAGCACTGTAGCTAGAGCAATGTGTGTTTCAGCTAAGAGGGTTTAACCTTCTTTGGCAATGGAAAATGCTCATGCAGATGCACTAAGAGGATATTTGAGCTTGGAACAGTTGTGAGGCACTCCAGGATTTGTTTTTCACCTGCAAGCAAGCAGCACAGCTTTAAAGGTGAGCTTGAATGTTGTCCTCTGCTGTGGTATTGCTTCCTCCTTAGTAGTGTGATGTGACATCTATGCCTCTGAAAGGAGAGTTCTTTCTCCCCATGTTGGCAGTTGTGATGGTTTAATGGTGTTTTGAGACGTCAGATTTTAATGCCTTACTACCCCTTTGAGCAGAAAGGGGAGGGAAACTTCTAGGAATGTGTAATGCAACTGACTTCCAGCTTCTGCCCTTGCTCCAGGCTTGACATTGTAGTTGGAATTTATTTACTTGCTTTGAAAGCTGTACTCGGTGTAACCTTGAGTTTGCTTCCCTTACTGCAGCGGTACCAGACGTGTTTCCAGCCTGTACCTTGCTGTGCCTCTGCATTTCCAGTTTTAAACTGGCCAAGCTGTTGGTGCTTTCTTTGTCTTGTGTTCTCCCCAGGAATCTTCAGAGCTGGAACTTCCTTTTGCTTCAAGTGAACTGGAAGTGTTTTGCTAAAATATTTTTGGCCTCCTGAAGTGTTTGTCAATGTTTCCAAGCTGTTGTTCGAGAGGAGTTTGGAGTTTCCGGAAGAACCTTTGGGAACTTTAGGTTTTGCTGTCAGTCAGCAGTTCCGTGAGCATGGATAAAGAGAGGCTGTAATTCCACTGGGCAGCCAGATGTTTTGTGTCTGTGCTGAAGTGGGGAGACTGTGCCTTTAGGGGTTGAAGGGTCTGCTGTTGTTGTCACAGGGCTGTTTGGAGATCTTCAACAGATCTGATCTGCTTTCTCTCCTCTCCCTTCTGCTCCCTGCTGCCATGCCTGTGCTGATGGTGATTACCTCCTTCTGAGTAAAATGGGATTATTGAGAGCAAAGTGTAATTTGTTTCTTTCTAAAAGGTAGGTATTTGCTTGTCAGTCTGTGTTTCTTAAATACTAAGCTTGAAGCCATATAAAAGCTGCATGTATCTTGACAATTAGTGAATTTATAGCAATTATCCAGTAGATTAATACTAAAGTTCATTCTGACTGTAAAGAAATCAGTTTTCCTTGCCAGCAGAAGAGAGAGCACTTATTGATGCACATCCCCCAGTTCCATATTAAATTGCACCATTTTTAGGCACTTGAACACTTGTAAAATCTGTGTCTGTCCCTGTCTTTCTTCTCCCTCTTCTCTGTGACATATGAGGGAAAGTTAAAAAGAACTCATCAGTGGCTGCACATGTCAGAGTCTTCCTGGAGAAGAAAGTAGGAAGATGCCTCAGCTGATAATATTTAAAAGTTGATACTGGGAATCAAGAGAGCAAATGCTTAAATGTGCCATTGCAGCTGTGTAGCTGGCAATGTTAACTAGCAGTTGTACCTGGAATAATAATTCCCATCTGGAGAGAAACATATGGCAGTGGTTGAATGCCCTTGTCCTTGCCCACCAGGAAGTGGTTGTGGTGGTTTTTTTGGTTTTGTTTTTTTATTTTTTTTTTAAGAGAGTTTGCCCTGGCCTTCATCCATGCCTCCAAGTCAATCCAAGCATTTGCACTGTTTTCACTGGGGGCAAGGACAAAAACTTGCAATAAGCTGAGTTGGAGACTGTATTTAGAGCAGTGGAAGTGGCACAGAGGAGCACAGGACTAACAAAGAACAGTCACACTGAATACAATGCAGTGTTTTCATGCAGCTAATGGGATTGGAATTGGTAACCTGATACTCCAAAGAGATAACAAAGGCTATTTAGCATACAAGGGAACATAGGTTTCTTTTTTTTTTTTTAAGGAGTTGGTAGAGTGTAGCAGAATCTTTTGTTGGAACTCATTCTAGTGAACAAATTCTGGCAGAAAATTACTGAATTAATAAGAGTTTATGAAATACTCTGAATAGAAATGGATTTTTCTTTTTTACTACCCATGTTCTTTCACTGCAGTTCTTGTATTTGCTTAGCAGTTTACCTGCTTGCCTTACGTCCTGTGAATTTTGTCTTTGTTTTAAAATGTAATATACCATAAACTAAAAGTCTTTGGGCTTTTCTTCTTCCAAGAACGGAAGAGGGGAGCAAAACAAAATGAAATTTACAAAGTTGTCATAACAAATTGGATACCCTGCTGTTCCCTTATTTCCCAGGAACAGACCAGAAAGTGACCAGCTCGATACAGACCCCAGCAGTGCTGCTTGGGGTTAAGCTGTCCTGTGTGAGACCACGGAGAACTCTCTTTAGGTGGCTTTTGATGTAGTGAGGGTGGGCATCTGTGATGGTGATCAGCTGTAAGAAAAGCCAGTGTGACCTCATAACTCAAGAATTAAGATAATATTCTACTTTAGGCCTGCTGCTTGCCTCCCTTGTGGTTTTAGTGAATCAAAGGAACTTGCAGCCCATGTGGGCAAAGCTGGAAGATAAAGGCACATACCTTTAGGAGGTGCTGTGTGCTACAGGAGGAGATCTTGGTGTGAGTTTGCTGTTGGCAGGTTCTGTGTGCCATGTGTTGGTCATTTTTCTGAGGCAGAAATTGAGGGAAGAGGCTCACATTTCTTAGGTAGGGTGTGAGAGAGCTGGGTTCCTGACTGCAGCCAGAAATTACAATTTAAAATGTTCTCTGGTGATGGGTTTGGTTTTACTTAAACTCTCAGCAAGACAGAAGGGGGTTTGGGTCTGTTGGGAGTTGCTGGTTTCTGTCTGTAACTCATTGCAAAGCTCCTCACCAGCCTTGATCAGCAACCTGGGCTGGTGGCAGGGGCTGGGATGAGATGGTCTTTAGGTGCCTTCCAACCCAGAGCATTCTGTGGTTCCATGACTCTGTGCTGGATTTGCAGTGTGCCTTTTGAAACACGGGGCTCTTTCCCAACCCCTGCTGCTCTCCTGCTGCCATTCTTTTAGCACTTCCCATTAGTGACTCGTTCCTGTGCTCCCTGTGTGTGCCTGATGGCACTGCCACCCCTTTCTGCCCTGCCGCCAGGCTTCCTGAACACTTCCTCATGACTTTGTGGCTTTGCAGGTGCCCCCGTAAGTTGCAGCACAGCTTTGGCTTTTGGATGGGAGGGAAGGACACCGGCACTTTCCTTCCCTTCACATCTCCCAGCCAGAGAGCATTCCTGCAATTCCTCTGCTGCTGAGCTATTTGGAGCAGAGTGGGGGGAACACTTGCTTTGCTGTTCCCTTGTCCAGGAGCTGGGTTTAACTTGCACCAAGCACCTGTCCTGTTGTGATCCTGCCATCCTGTCAGTGCTCATTTCCCCTGCTCCTTGAGAGACAGCGCTTTAGCTGCTGGCAGCTCTCTGCCTTAGCCTTCTAGGGAAGCCCAACCAGAAATATTCTAGAATTCTTCTACTCTCTCCCTCCCCTTGTCCTTCACTGACCTCTAACCACATTTTTATCTTTCTTGACAAGATGCTTAGTTTCATTTATCAGCTGCTTTTCCCTTCATTCTTCAGCTTTGATTATTTTTGCAGGAGCTGCTTAGAAACATTAACCATTACAGATGTGCAGAACGGTCAAATGCAGTCACATTCCTTAGTGTTTTGGTTTTTTTATTGTACTCTAATACTAAAGTGTCTGTGGCAGGTAAATATTTTTTATGTACACTACTTGTTATGACAAAAATATCCATCCTCAGCACAGGGTAAGGAAATGCAGTTGGCTGTGTTTTCATATTACTATATACCAATATTACCAGCTGCAAGATCTGTATGTTTCCCTCCTTGAGCATGAACTAGTGTAGTAAGTTCTGACTTTTTTTTTTAAAGTCATTAACATTTTCTGAATTTGTATTTACACGCTGTAAGATAAAAATGTGACATAAATAGAATGAAATGGCAAATACACTTTCCTGTCTTTAGTCTTGTGGCTTCCTAAGGGCTTGACAAATGCTCTGTCATCTCTAGACAGTATTATTTTGTTCTAAAAAACTTAAATATTACCTCAAATTTCATAAAAATGTTTGCTTTAATTGTGCATAGCAGAGGATGGCTGGATTTATTTAAATATATGCTGCTAGGGTATTTCTTTCCTATTTTGCAGTGCCCTTCATGCTTGTCATTGTAAGTGTATATGCAAAACTCTAAATAATTGGAAATCTATTTGCTTCCTGAGCATGGTTTACTTTAATAGTCCACAATGATCTCTGGACAAACTATATTTTATTTCAAAAGACCTCCATTATCCTCGGCTTGACCAGTATGAATGAGAATAGCATTCAATGTGTACACTATTTTTAAGAATACCCTTCTTCTTCCTGCTGACATGGACATAAAGCATGTGGTAGGCTGAAGACAGTTCTATAATGGAGTAGAAAATGAAACAAGAGGTAAGAAGAGGGTATGGCTTCAAGTTTATGCAGAGGAAGTTTAGGTTGGTTATTAGGAAGAATTTCTTTCTTGTGAGGGTGGTGAGGCACTGGAAGAGGTTGCCCAGAGAAGCTCTGGATGCCCCATCCCTGGAAGTGTTCAAGGATCTCATGAAAACATATTTAAATCTCTAGTGGTGGTGTCACAATGTGTAGCTGTAATGTTGGGCCTCCTCATTGCTGAGATTTCAGGTACAAGGCAGATGGGAATACCTGGTCTGATTTTAGTACTGGCAGGGGGAGCCATCTGAGTTGCTTCATTCAGAGTTCAAACCTTAGTACAAGACCACAGGGTGAACTTCCTTTGGACATGTGACCGCTACTTATCTGTGTCTTTTTTCCCTGCAAAGATAAAAGATATGGCTACTAGGTGAATAATTAGACCCTAAATCAGCAGTTGGTAGGTGCATGTCCCATCCTCAGTGGGCGAGACTGTTGGCATGCCCAGGATAATGTCCCTGTGATGAAGTCCAGCTGTGGAACAAGTTCTTGATTAACTTGTGTAGCAGCTTGACAGTCTCTGTTGCACCCTGAAGTGCTCCTCAGCCAGGCTGGGGTGGCAAGGCACAGATGCAGAGTGCTGATGGCCAGACAGTGCCACCTGTGAGCCACTCTGTGTGTCACTGAAGCTGTGTGTGCTGTGGCTGGGGGGAAATGCCTGTGGAAGATGTTAAGCTGATTTACCTGGCACCTTGAGTGGGATAACAGCAGGCACGTGGCTGAGGTAGAGCTTCTCTGCTAGCAAGAAACTCAAGCAAAGGGAAATGTAACCTGGGATGTTCTTAGGGAATACTGAACATTTTAAGGGACAAGTAGCAAGGAAAGGTTCATCTTTTCAGGAGGAGAGCTGACTGGAAGAGTCAGATTTGTTACAAGGTAATTGGGGACAGCCATGAATTGTTGCTGTACCTTGTCTATTCCAGGAGCTGGGAAGGGTGTGGAGTTTAATCCAGCAGTTGGTACACAGATACTGTGTGGCAGGTAAACCTCTGGCTATTCTTACATCTTTTCTTGCATCTTCTACTTCACTTTTCCTGCAGGATAGTAACTCCAATGCCAGTGCTCCAGTGCTGTTTGAGCATGCAGAGCTTTCTGGGAGGGTTTGTGTGTTCTTCTGATGGAAGTTCAAAATCTTGCTGTATAGCCACTGTTTTCATTTTGCTCTGTGTTGTGTTGTTCTTCTCCCTGTCTTCCTGACTCCTGCAATGTTTTAATAAAGTCAGTGCTGTGCTTGTTGAACTAGGAAAAGGGAAATAACTATAATGCTCCAACATGGGTCCTTTCTACTGCACCTGACATTCAAGTAAGGCATTAAAGCCAAGGCAAATCTTGTGTAGTTTGACTTGGTTCATTTTCACAGTCCTTTTCCAAAACATGCATTTTTGTCATGTGATTTGCTGCAGTGGATTTATTCCTGATGTTGAGAATTAATACAGACCTTCAAAAGAGATCGCAAAGTAAAGAATCAGTATTAGTTTAGAAGCTTTTACTGGTTTGTTTTTTCTTTTTTTTTAATTCATACAGTAGCAAATGGGTGGGTGTATCCTTTGAGAAATTCTTTGCCATCAGTTCTATTAAAAAGAATTCTAGGTTCTATTTTGCTGTGCTGAGCCCATCATCAGAGTGTCTGACTGGTTACCTTGTATGCTTAGCACTCTTGAGGTGCAAATGGTGTCTGTTCTTCTTCTGTTCACACTGAACCCTGTGGATGGTGTAGAGATGTTCTTTCTGTGATTTGTTCGCATGACTTAATTTCATTAAAGCAAAGGCCAAGCATGTCCTGAAATTCATAACAATATTGTTTGCTCTCCTAGTACCTATTTGCTCATTGTCACCAATTTGACAGTGTGTGAACCTGAGGCAGAGCTTGACTGTGTGGGAATTGGCGATTTGTGCCTGCATTTGCCTCTTCTTTGGGAAATTTCAGGGTGGGTTTTTTTTTCATTAACATTTACCAGACAAAAAGCTTAAAGTATGGATTTATGTAACCTGTAAAAATGTGTTACTTTGTCAGCTTATGCTATTAGAAATATACTATATGTAGGAATTAATCTGTTGGTCTTCATGTAAGATATTCTTACAGTCATTTAATAAATGCTGAAGCTTATTTGAACCATTGGAAATGTGTGTAGAGAGTGAAGAGTGATTGAGTGCAAGTCAATTTGAGCCATCATCCCCAAACAAATCTTGTGACACAAATCACTTAGGCAAGTTTGCTTTTATATGTTTGCTTGTTTAGGTTTGTCTCTAGGACTTCATTTATTTGTCTTGTGTCTTGGTCAAGAGGACAGCAAAGCAGTTGTGATGGCTGATATTAAAAACTAGTGTGCAAACTTACCTACATAGGCTTTTTCTACGTAATTCAACTTGATTTATTCCAACTTGTCCCAGGCTGGGAGAAAAACAGTTGCTTTATTTGGCTCAACACTGGTTGTCCTCAGAGCCGACACTCCAGCTCTGCCTGCATTGATGTAGTCATTTGTGAGCACAACTTGCTTAAAAATATGTTCAGCATCAATAATAGAGGACACTTGTTGCACTTTATTAAAAGCTCTTGGAAAGCATTGGGAAACTGGAGTGATTCAGTGGCTCTGAACTTCATTAACTGTAGAAGTATTTAAAGGAAGTGATTTAAGATTTGTTACTGGCTTTGGGCTAGTGGGAGGTCTCTGATCTATGTCATTATTAATGACCATATGTAAAGAAGGCTTTAATTTTCTAGGGAAGCATCTTCATCCTTTGAGTCAGTTTTCAGACCCAGCTGGTGAAGGCAACCTGGTCTGAATGGAGCACTGGCCTTGCTTTGAGCAGGAGGCTGGGCTCCAGCAGCTCCTCCCAGCCTGAAGGGTTCTGGCTTTTGGTTTATTTTCTTTTTCTTTGAGAGGTGTTTGTACCACACAGACACTGTCAGCTGTAATGGGATTGCCTTGCTGATACTGCCAGCAGTTAAGCCAGAGGGGTAAATAAATCCTTGCTTGTAAGTAATTTTTTTAAAAAACCCTCCTTTTTTTTGCTTATCTTTACAGTACTTCAATTGGATAAATGCAGAACAGTAGGATTTTCTTTGCATCTTGTTTTCTGGCTGCTGCAGAAGCTTTGTTAAAAGAGGTGGAGTAGAGCAAGCTGTTGTGACCTTCCTTTAAACTGTAGGGTGAGTTCTCAGCTTTCCAGGAGCTGGGTTTTTATATGGAATCTTATGATTCTAATGATTCTGTACTTGAATGCAGCAGACAAACTGTTCTAAGGAAACTTGTCACAGATATATAATATATTGAAATTACCCATGAATTATCGAGTTGGGAAAAAACCTATGAACATAGCAAATATTAGAGGTGATAAAGGAGAGAAGGAAAAACTTTTATCCAAAGTACTTCTAACAGAATGCCATGTATGCATTTATGTGATAAGACCTTTAACAAGGAGTTAAAAATACAGGTTTTTCTATAGGAATGTTTATGCACATACTTGAGTAAGGTGATATGAGAAGAATACATGCCTGGTGATGAATCCAGGATTTCAGGGCTGCTTGTTCTCACCAGCTTGCTTTGTGGAAGGAATAGTAGAGTGGGCATTCCTTTGTGTGTCTGGAATTGTGTCACAGAGGAGCCTGTCACTCCCTGGTGATAACTGAGATTTGGAGAGTCATCCCACTCCGGACCCAACGGGACAAATCAGGCTTTCAGCTGGAAGCTTTGAAGTGGGAGCAGAAGAAGAGATTTTTAATGAAGTTGAAGGGGAATATGTGATTAATATCCTGTGCTTCACTAGGTACTACATCACTAGAATTTTTTTCTTGAAATGAAATCCTTGATCAAACCATTCTGCTGTCTCTTTATCTGTTGAGTGAAAGGGTTCCTCTTTGGTTCAAGTACTGTCATATAATTTTTATATAATTGGTGTTGAGTGGGTTGATGTACCTTTTTCATGGAAATCTGATTTTCTTCCTTTCAGTTAATTGATTTTTTTTTTTCTTTTCTGGTAAAACAATGTTTGAACATACTGTGAAAAAGGGACTAATTAATTAATTAATTTTTCACTATTTTTTACTTCTAGGTGAAGTAATCTTGAGAAAGGCAATGATAGATGGAATAGAGATAAGTCAAACTTTGCAGGACTAAGGACGCAAAGGAAACTCACTGAGTGGTCACCTGTGCAAAAACAGTCAGCAACTACAACATCAGTTCTTAGAAATTTTGGCAAATACCTGAATGTCACAGCATGTGTTTAGTTATTTATGTAAGGGCAGCTGAATTGCAAAATCTTGAGTTTCTTAATTTAAAAACCAATAAATTAAAAGTTCATTTAATGGAACTTAGACCACAAGTTTGGGAAGTTTAGAAGGGAAATGTCAGGACAGTGGTGTGTTCTGGCATTATTGCTGATTATTTAGTTATGTGCATCAATAGTTATCTACCCTGATGATAACTTTGGTTTTCTAAATCAAAATTAGATAGAAATTTAGAATCACTGTGGTATCTCAGGTGCTTTCTTGAGAATTATTTTGGTATCCCTTCCTGGTTTGGGTAAAATGTAAGACTTGATTTAACTGCTTGCTGGCTTGTGTTGGAAGTTTATGGTTTAGCTCCTTAGTTTATTGACTAAAAAGTGATGATCTGGTGGAATTTGAGCACGGGGCTCTGAATATGCACATCTTGCACTGATTCTGCAGCCCGTGGCCCAGTGCCAGCTGGGGTGGGCAGAGCTGGAACTGAGCCACTGCTAAACACCTCTGCAGTCACAATCATCTGTGCCATGGGAAGCTGCTGAGCAGTGAGCACAGGGGGTTGCCTGCAGGAGTAACACATCATTTGGATTGGAGTTTAAATTTTTTTAAGAGGAAATAGATGAGAATAGGAGGGTTAATTGCAGCAGAAGCTGTGTCTGTTGGGATGTGGAGCTGCAATACTTTAGAGTTGAAATAAAGCCTGTAGTGTTTGGGTGGTGCCAGGCTTACACCAAGGTGCAGGCTCATGGCCAGAGCTGTTGTAAAAGCAGTTGTAGCAGCTCTTGTAAGCAGGTCCTGGAGGTCACTGAAGTGACAGTCTGGGGCTGGTAAGCCCTGATTACTGGTCATGTGTGGGAGTAGGACCTGCTGGATCTTGGAGAGCCTCCTGCAGTGGATCAGCTGCAAACCAAGTATTGATGATACTGCATGGAGGTGCACTGGTGTTACTGGGAGCTTTTTTCTTATATAGATGGTGTTTGAAGATCTGGGAACTCTGAGCTTGTCATGTGTTACTTTAGCATGCTTTAGCCAACTTTCAGATGTTTGTGTTGGTAGCCTGCTGAAATAAATGGTTTTTTTGATTATGTCATTCTCATAAAGGGATCAGTTGATTAAAGTGTTTGTTAAAAGTTCACCTGTCAAGCAACACTTAGAAATCCTGTCTTCTTTTGATGGGATTTTAAATAGTAGAGTAACTGTGTACTTGCATCTATCTTTTTAAAAGGGTAAAAAGAAACTTCCATATTTTCACAGCAGTGCTTAAAAATACCTATTGTTGCCTGTGGAGCTTTTTCTAGCTGTATATTTTCATGTGAGAATTTTGCATTTCCTTTGCAGTGACAATTTACAGTGGAAAAGCATGTTTATTTTTGGCAATCTTCTCAAAGAACCCAGATTAAAATCTTTGACCTACAGCTGTTGTAAATGCAAGTCTTCTTGTTCTAAAGCCTTGCAGAGTTGTTCCTTTTTTGTGTTAATTGATTAAAATGTGTGCTGGGTTGGCCCAAATTCCTCTTGGTAATTGGGTAAAATGAAACCCCAGAATAGATAGAAAAATCAACACTACAGCTTCTTTTTGGGGAGAGTTGATTATTACTTTCATGGACTCTTTTCACCTGCTGTGGACACATAGATATGTGTGTATATATATGTAATTGTGTGTTTTAGCCTCAAGATCCCTTAGATTGACACTGCACTTCACCCAGGTCTGTCTCAGTGTTACAGAACAGATGGTTAATTCAAAACCAAGAGTATTAAAACTGAGTAGCTAAATCTGATCTCCTAAAAACGAGGGTGCCAAAACAAGCTGCTGTATTTGATGTAGCTGCTGAATTGGCCTTTTATTTGCTACAAAGGCAAACCTGAGTCAAATGCCTAAATGCAGAGAGGTTGGTCATTTCCAAATTTTTTCAGCTTTCAGTTTCTCTCTGAGCCTGTAACTTGAAGCAGGAAGTTGCTTACATATTGTAGGGGTTCTGGCAGAGAAAACGGCTCGTTTCAAATCCGTTGTTTTTTCTGGGCTTATCACCGTGGTCCTGGGTTTTTGAGGTAACAAAGACAAATTGCAGCAGTGAAATGAGGCTGATGCCTGTTTTTCACGTGCTCTGATTTGGTTTTTCTTCTATTTATGTGGTCAGTGAAATGAGAAGAAAAGGGCAAATTGTTAGAAGAAATAATTTGCCTGTAAACACAGTAATCCTTTCTCTGGTTGTCAGCAAATGGGATAGATAATTTGAGACAGGTGTTGTGCTAGAAGAAACCTTTAGATGTCAAATCCAACCTGCACACCACAGATCCTGGTTATCTCTGGCCAGGGCCTAATAAATATGTACTGATACAAAAAGGATTAAAGCATTTATTTCCTGCATTTGCTCTGTTGGGATTATTTCCTAGCGACCCCATTTCACACTAACATACTTTACTGTTTTCAAATGAAACATGAGCAGGCTGATGCTCTTTTGTCTCAGTTCTTGGGAGTTTAAATACTTGAATTCTTGTGTGAGCTGCTGAAAGTCATAGTCGCTTTTCAGAAATCTCTGACCTTGCAATCCATTTTCCTGTGGTGGATTCATCTTAAAAACAGTGCTGTATGTGACTTTTGGGGGGTTATTTTTCACTTATATGATGCTATAAGATGAGCTCTTACATTTTTAGGACTACTTTATCTTGAATGATAAGGCATGGCATCAAGGCAGTGTGATCATTGTATAAAAGGTGGAGACAGCAGCCAAGTTGCTTCTGCCTTGATAAATGCCCTAAAGTTAAAAAAAAAAAATTAGGCTTCCAAATCTTTTATTTGCTTTTGCTGCTTCTTTTAACGTTTAACTCTAGGAAAGGTGCCGGGCAAATGGGTACAAACTGAATCCTTCCCTCTCTTTGTTTTGCACTACAGGTTTTGTGGGCAGAATTGTACTTGCTGCATAAGCATCTGAAATTTTGGGGTTTTTTTAGGGTAGGCCACTATTTGCCATAGAGAGGATATTGCTTTACTTGCTTGCATATTTAAATGCGAGGGAAAATCTTGATTTCCATGGGACTTTTGGGCTTTTCTTAAGAGAATGAGTTTGTTTAGGTACTTTTTAAAATTCTGCTGCTTCTCATTGGCCTGGACTCTTTTATTTCAGGGATTTTGCCATCTCTGTTGATGCCATCAGCCACATCTTCAGGTTTCTTGAGGTGATGGTCTTAAGAGAGGGAGTTCATTTGAAATCTGTTTTCTGATCTGTGGGTTTAGGAATGGGTTAGGTGTTCACACCTCAACTTGAAATGTCCCCTTCAGACATGGTGGAAGAAATGCATGAAGCAGAGAAGCCTTAGCCAAGCTTGGAGAAAGCACCACATTAGGGAAGAAGTTGGCAGAGGCACTGAAGTGTCTGAGAGCAGATGGAATGTTGTCATCAGCTGCAAAATCAATGTAAATACTTCCAGAAAATTACTCTTCCTCTGCCCTTGCCAAACAGAAGGGACAGGAGCCATAAAAACCATTGGCAAATTGTTTTAGCTGCCAGTGAGCACCCTTGCAGTTGGAATTCTCCCTTGCAGCACTGGGCAGCCACTGCTGCAGGAGCATTGCATTAGTGGTGATGAAATACACTTTTTTTTTTTTGGTTCGCGCCTGAAGATTTACAGTAGGAAAATCCCACAGTTCTGTCACTATGTGGATCTGTTGGGTCGTATCAACAATAAAAATGAGAATTTTGTTACTGATTGTGCTGTATGGCACAGCTTCCCTGTTCTGGGTGGTTCAGCATGGGGCTGTGAAGCAGCTTTTTCATGTGCATGAGCATCACGTCACTGGGAGCCTCTCTGTGCTCCCAGATGGACAGTTTGGGGATACTGTCGTGTTTATAAATGTGTCTGGCTGGCTGCTGCTGAATTGATGGCTCTGGTGCCTGCTCTAGAAGGGGCTGGCAACCTCTAAATGAAAATGGGGAGCCACAAGGCAGGGTGAGTTACTGGATCACAGATGTGGGTGGCATTTGTGCCTCTCTCAACCCCTTATTAACCAGGAAAATAAATGCTGGAGTAGAGCATGGAAGATGGAGTGTGTTGGGTTTTAAATTCTGAAATCCCTGTATGTACTGATCCAATTTCCATTTCCATGGAAACTGAAGTTTAGTACTCTCACTTGTCAACTTCAGCTTCTGGCTGGCTTTGGGGAGACTAAAATTGTTCACTTACACTAAACCTTATAGAACTGAGAGTCATGTCAGGATATTAGCACCATGTATTTTGTGCAGACTGAGAAATTATAACTATAATTACTTCATGCATTTATTTTCTGAGAGATGCTTAACTTCAGCTGCTTACAGATCAGAAATCTGAATGTTCAGAGCCTGTGCCACGTTATCTAATAGTGGAATTGTCATGTGCATAGTGTCTAAGATCATGGTTTCTGGTGGGGATGGTTTCTTCATTGCTGGTGTGGTTTTGCAGGTGCTGAAGCAAGCCCAGTTTATTTAATTAGCTGACTGCAGTAGTGCAGGTGTCCTCCCTTGCTGTGCACACACCATCTGCAGCAACAACTTTACCCCTAAAGACATCATCAATCCACACTCTTCTAGGAGACCCTGGGGCTGGCTCATCAGGAAGATTTTCTGAGTTCTGGTGCTGCCCTTGCCAGCAAAACAGAGCTGCCTGGCCAGATCTGCCTGGAGTTTGTGCTGACAGAAGGGCTGTGCCAGGCCTGGGAGGGAAGCAGTGGAAGGCTGAACTTTCTGGGAGAAGCCCTGAAGGAGCTGATGGCTCTTGCTGCCTCTGACTGGAATGGGATTGGTGAGATTGTGGAGACACTAAAGAATATACCACTGTAATATGGAGCTGTGAGCAGAAACCTGCAGTCCTTTGGCCAGTCAGTAAGTGTGGGAAGGGAACTTTTCTGCACTTGAAGCTTGGCTGGTGAAGTGAAACTCTTGCTAATGATTTAGACATACTTTTATCAGTGTTCCACTTCCGTTTAGGGCTGCTTTGGGAGCATTGTAATCACTGCAACCGCTGTTTGAGAGCAAGTATTCTTTATGGATTGGCATTTCTGTGTTTCTGTAATTTTCATGTGCATTAAACTTCAAATTCTCTTCTCTGGGTCTTTAAATATTCAGCTGTCAGTCAGGGCAGGTGACCTTCCCTGTGGATGCTGTATTCCGTGAGCACAACTGACTGTCCTGGATGTGTTTGACTAGAAACAATGAAGGAGAGAGCTCCTCTCACTTCTTTTGTGCAGTAATAAGGCAGTTTAAAGATGATAATCTCTTTTTGGTAGGTAAATAGGGCTACTTTTAAAACAAAATTTAAAAAACCCTAAGCTTTCAGCTTTGTAAATAAGTTACAGCAAGGTGCCATTTTAATTTTGGAAAATGAGTAAGGTGGTTCTGAAGCAGTGCCTGAGATCTTGGAAGAAATGTCTTCTAATCACTTACGGAAAAAATTGTTTACAAATACAAACTTAGATGTAATTTTGTGCATTTTAAGGTTTCTTTTATCTGGCAGAAGTATCACTTTGATCATTAGTGTATTTTTTCCTCTAAAGATCATGAGGTCAGAAGGATAAGTAGTATCAAGAGTGAAAAGAGAGGATCATGTGATTTGCACGTACTCTTCTGTCATGAGCTGGAATTTGCTGGAGATCCATCTTCCTGCCTGGATTTCTCTGATTCCAGGTGCTTTTTTAGGTGCAGTATGACAGGCTTGTTTAAGGGGAGGAACACCCAGCATCACTGCTCTGATGGCCTTGTCTGTCTTCAGGTAGAAGGTCCCAGGTACATTATAAAATACGGGCAACTCTTCTCTGCTGTGATGGCTGGAATTCGATTGGAATTTGCCATTATAAACCAGAAGCTGGGAGAAAAAGAGACTTGGATTTTTCTTACAGTACAGATGCAGGGTTATGAGTGAAACAGCCAGAAATTAGCATAATTAAATAATTCTGATGCTACCTGTAAAGCCAAGAAATCTTATTTGTTTTTTATAAAGAAATTTGCCTTATGTTTGAAAGGTGTTGCCATAATGATAATTTGGCAATGGCTTCTGTTCTCTGTTCCAGCAATCAGTAAGTCTAAAAGCTGAAGGGAAGGTCTACAAAGGTACATGTGCAAGGTAATAAACCTTTACTTAGGGAGAGCATTCCCAAACTACCTGCAGCTAAATGCATGTGAGGGAGTAATCCAATGGAGTTTCTAATCTTCTTTGAAATGTTACTTCAGGAGGTGCTTTAACATGCAGAAATTCTTTTGTTGTGCTGGTGTTTCTGATCTTGTACATTAATTTAAATGGAGAAATATGAAAACCTGAATGGAGCTTCAGCACAGCTTCTCTTCCTGTGTCATGGGTGTTATTTAAAGGATAACACAGGGATATCTGTGTGCCCAGCTGGGCAGTTATTCAGCTGCTTGTTTCATGCCTGCTGCTCAGTTCACCTATAATTGCTTGATTTCTCACTACTTATACAGGTCACAGATTTAAAGAAAAAAAAATTTAAAAATCAGTTATAATGGCCAAGATGAGTATTAGTGCATGAAGGCCTTGTGTGAAGGAAGTGTGTCATTACTGCCTAGCTCAAAATCCTGTGAGATTTCATTCTTTTCACAAGTGGGAGTACCTTACATTGTTCTCACTGAAAATGGTGCATACTGTTGAATGCAGTTAGAGCATAACAGATTATGTTTATCAGAGATTTTGTTACCTAGGCTCTCTTTAGTATATGTAGAAAGCCAAGATGGAGATGAACTACTTTAGAAATACAGAATGGCTGAACTCTTGTCCACCATCATGTAATCTGTGTGGATAATAGACATAAAAATAATCACATATAAACAAATAAATAACAAAATTCTGTTTTCTAGTGCTAGTAGTCAGTTGTTGATTGCTGCAAGGAGCTCCTTGTCCCACTCAGAATATTAGAGCTGAGATTGTTGTTCACGTCATTCTTGGACGCAGTTTGCTCACCAGTAGTCACTCTCCTTCCATTATACTCCTTATTTTTAGAAGGCTCAAGGAGTTATGTTGTAATTGAATTACTGTAAAGAGTGTTCTGATCCATTATCTAGCACACACTCAGTCCTGGTCAAGTGGCTTTTAATGGCATTAAAAAATAACCTCATTAGTACTCAGAATATACGTGTTTTCCTCAGAATCATTGTTTAAGGATGGAAAAAACCAGCAGCATGTCATAGTCTTGTGTTGTAACACAGCTGAGTGGAAAGGGAAGCACTCAGGATGCTCTGGGTCACAGAGATTTGGCCGTTCTATCCATAAAACAGGTATGGGCTTGTACTTGAGTGTAGCTAATTTTACTTTGTGTGAGGGCTTCATGTACTGTGCTGTGAGCAGCAGCAGACAAAACCACCTCTCTCACGCCTCTCAAACCCACGGGGTTGTTGGTAGGGGCAGATCTGCAGTTAGATTTGCTTCCAGAAAAAGATGGTGACTTCTAACTCTTGACTTGGAGGAGATGAAGAGCGCCCCGTGGTGATGGCAGCACCACCTTGGGTTAAAAAACTGGTTTTGCCTTGTGACTTAGCTCTAAATCTTAGATTTCCAGGGTTTATGTAGATCATAAAGCATGCTATAAAAATAGCTTTTGGCCTTTCAACTAATATGCATAAGAAGTCAATTCTGAAGTCCTTAGAATAGTAATTATGGTTGTTTTATGAGCATATGTCTTAAACTGATGGATTTCCCCTGCACCCCTTTATGACAGTGTAGACTGTGCATAGTTCCAGGTTTATTTTAGGCAGTATGTATTTAATTAATGTGGTTGGCTGAACAGAATCAACCTCTATGCTCCAAATGATATTCCTTTTGGAGTCTAAACAGCTGTTTGAGATTGTTTCACGTTAAAATCAAAGTAGGACACTTTCTTAGAGCTTAACAGTGGTGTCAAGACATTGCTCAGTCTGTTGTTTTCCTTCATATGGTGTGTAAAAATGGGGTTTTCCCTTCTGTAACTGCATTGTAACTTGCCTTTTGGGGTGCTTGGTATCTGCTTTCACATGGTGCAGCCGTGCTGGTTCTGTATTTGGATATGCATCTGTTGCAGCACTGAACTGGATTGCACGTGGGTTACTTCTTCCTGCTGCAAATGGAAATGAAAGATTTGATCTTCCCCTTCTACAGCAACAACAGCTAAAATAGTCTGAATGATGGTGAGCAGATTTTAGGAAGAAATTGTTCCCTGTGAGGGTGGTGAGGCCCTGGCACAGGTTGCCCAAGGAAGCTGTGGCTGCCCCTGGATCCCTGGAAATGTCCAGGGCCAGATTGGATGGGGTTTGGAGCAACCTGGGATAGTGAAATGGGTTGGAACAAGAGGATTTTCGGGGTCTGTTCCAGCCCAAACCACTGTAATTACTTGATGCAGTTTACCACAGGCACTCCACTCATGGTTTTCAGGTTGGTTTTGGGTGAGGCTTTTTGTAGCTGTGCATTATTGCTGTGACTTTAGGGCACCACCTGTTCTGCTTTACACTTACAAGGAACTTTCTGAACTCTCTATTCCGTCTTAATTTTTGCTTCTTTTTGGATGAAAAAATGTACAGGAGAGGTTTATTTTCCAAATACACAGCTTTGTTTTGATGAATGAACTTCCATTTCTAAATGGTGCAATGGAAGCATTTATTTCCTTGGGGAAATGGTGGTCTGGGTGTGTTTTACCCTTCAGGTTTCCCTGTGGGGCTTCCATCCACACCTCAGACTTCATAGATGGCAAAGCTGCTGCTTTGGCAAGGGCTTTTCTAGGACATAGGGTGCTGCAGTGTTAAATATTATTACATTTAAATTATATTTTTGTTTCAGCTATGCAATAATATCCAGTGTATGAGGCACTCTTACAGTCAAGTGACAGGAGCCTTGCCTGTACTGCATTAGTCAAGTAATGTAAACCAATTTCACCTAATGTTGGCTAGGAAACATGCTTGAAATGGAATAACTTTTAAGTTGGATTGCTACCATCTTGCTACACTGGCAGAAATGAAATAATTATTTGTCTGTTAATGGCAAACTGTCAAGAAAATGCTGATTCTGATCTTAATGCATTTCCAAATTAAGAATTGCATAACAGCATATTGGGATTTTAACATTGCAGCTTTGGTGGCTTTGAAGGCTTCATTCTAAAAACTGATTTTTTTTTTAAATTTGTGTTTCCAGGAATGAAACATAAAAAATACAAGGTTTATATTATATGGTGGGGTTTTTAATTTGTGAATATGATAGCTTCATGAAATGTCTACCTGTATGCACTCTTTTTTATTGTAATGAGTTCTTTTGGAGTGACTGAACCAATGTTCTCGTCCTATCGTATATCCATCTTAAAAATATTTTGTGTAGCAAAGAAATAATTTCATGGTGATTCTAGGTCACTTTTAGTAAAATCTAGTAATTGTTCTCATATTGGGTATTATGTCCTATGCAAAGTATGTGCTTTTCTACATCAAATTAATCTCAAGGGCAAGAAGGACAAAAATGACTGGAATAAATAGTCGAGAAATATGATTTCTGTTTTCAAACAATTAAAAAAAGGAATGTCCTTTCTAAAATGTAACTGAGAAAAACTAACAACAAGAGTGTCTGGTTGTATTAATGTTGGTGGAGTTTGATAATTTTGTCCTTCTGCTACACATCAAATATAGATAACTCTTGTTACTCCTAATTCTCATCACTGTTGGACATGGCTTTAAAAAATTTACCTCCCTCCTCTGAAGATCTGGGCTAATTAAACTTTCATTCATCTTCTGAAACAAAAAAAGTAGTCACTCTGCTCTTGTCTTCTGCAGAGCATCAGTGCATCCAGTGCCTGGGAATGTGGCACTCCTGGGCTGTTTTGCTGAACATCTGGATTTCCAAAGCCTCTCTCCATCACTTGCAAAGTTGTTCCAGGTTGTATAATGCTTTTTTTGTCCTGCTGAACTCCTGCTCTGGCCACTAGTGGCTCTCCCATTTTCCTCGTGGATGAATGCCTGAGGAACAGAGTTTCTACCACCAGCACAGTGGAGTGTGGAGATCTTAATTCCTGAAGCAGCACATTCTCCTCCTTCTGTATCAAATCTTTGTAAGGTTTGGTTCATGGTGTGGCTGTGTTTGGGATTTTTTGTGTGTGGGTCAGCTGTTAGATTTTTCGATGAGTTCTAGCAGGCTGTTACTTGTGGTCAGGGAAGACTTGCTCCTGGAAATGCTGATAGGAGGCTGAGATAAGCAGTGGGTGAGTCACGTTTGATTCCTGTGTAGCACAGTGGTGAAAGTCTTGCTTTGCTTTGTTTCATGTTGGTTTTTCTCCTTGTTTCTGAATGCCACCCGTGGATCTTTGAGGAATCTAAAAGCTGACAGCATGCTTTGCCAACCACATTGTTGTAGAATTGCCAGAATTGCTAACTTTCCTGTGATAATCATGTACCCATAGAATTATTTTAAAATTGCTTACCTGGCCTCTAGATCTCTTTCTATTTCTGCCTCAGAGATCTGGACTAACCCAAAAACAAGGAGCTACAGTGTTCCTGAAGGAAATTTGGCATAGGAAAGTAGTACTAACCTAAAGCTAGTAGATTTTGGGAGCAAAATAGATTTTTTTGTTGACCAATTAGAAGTGCTTGTGCCTGGCACTGTTACCCCATTGCTCTGTGCTTTCTTTAGCACTGAGCATCCGCGTGGCAAGTCAAGATTTGGCCCTCATAACCAAGTGTAGAATGTTGTTTTGTTTCTAGAATTCTAGAAGTTACCTAAGCAGTAGTTTCAGTTGGAAACTCTGGTATTGGAAATACAGAGAAGTCTCAACACAGGGAGTTAGTGCTGTGGCAGAAAACCAGTCTACAGTATAGAATTATTTAGCTGTAATTGATCTGGTGAAAAATGAATTATTTTTTGAGCTTCTGTCAGCAAAGAGGATTCTCAGTCACTGCAGCTGAATTTAATATTGTGTGCAACTGGTGTATTATGTTATAAAGAGAGCTGTAGGTTCATACTTTTTTATGAAGCTGAATAAAATTTTCATTGCTATAGATGTCTCTTTCAGCTGAAGAGATTGCCTGAACTCAGATGTTCTCCAGTGATAATAAACAGCGATGTCTAGTAGAAATGTCTGAATGTGGCTTTTATCTCAAAAAATTAAGATGTTGGTAATGTACTGAGAAGCAGCCCATTTTCTCACCATGAAGTGGGATTTTCACTTAGTGTTTGGCCAATCTTAGAAACTATGTAAACGTCCTTTAAAGCTTTTGATAGTTTTAATGCATAACTATGCTAAGTCAACTGAGTTGGTGTGTTCTTAACATAATACTTAAGGATTATTCTTAATAACTGAGTGTTCTTTGTGGTTTTTTTTTCACAAAGCATTAATTTAAAGAGTAAGCTGTGCAGCTTGCACTTGATGGTGCAACAAGAAAGCACACAACAGAAGGAATACAAATGCAGACCTCAGGGTCATCTTTGTTTCTGCCCAGTGGAATTTTAGGTGCTTATATGGCATTTCCATAAGGAAATACTTGCCTGCTTAAGGGCATCATTGAGGCACGTTGAGGTAATTACTGGTTTGTGCTGGTTTCTTTGGAGGTGGAATTGTCTTGTGTCCTTGTAGGAATTAGCAAAGGGATGAATGAGCCAGGCAGATTCGTGGTCTGTATGTGTCTTGAATAAATACAGAAAACTTATGATTTTCTTGTTCAGCTCCCAGCTGTCCTGTCATGGGATAAGTACTCCCAAGACCTGAGCTCTTTGTTCAGGTGGTTATCTTTGTGTTCACTTGTTATCTTCTCAGCCTTCCACTAAGTGGTATGAGACATAAGGGAGAAAAAGACATGTTTTCCTTAAATAATTTTCAGAGAGGTAGTGCTGTCCTGCAGGTTTGTGATGGAGTTTGGTCACTATGCAAGTCTTGTGCTCTCAGTTAGGTTATTTCTGTGTCTCAGCTCTCTGATGTTGTTGTGTACCCACCTGCTGTTTGGATGTAGCAGCAAGAGAGTATTTTTAAATGAGTTGGCATTAGACTTCTTATATAAACAAGCTGTGCATCCCTTAGCCTCCCAAAGCCTTTTAACATTGTTAGTCTTTGTCATTTTCAAAGAAGGTTAAAACATTCTGTTCAGCCCCTTTGTTACATTTGCAGTTTCAAAAGCTGTTTCATTGATTGTGCGTGTTACTTTAGGGCAATATTTACACTTTGCTATTGACTGTTTTCTAAGTTCTTTGTGTAGGTGGATTCCATTTGCCCCCAGGGGAGAAGCTATCCTAACTAAGGCGTTCATTAGCTGTTTCTTGGTTTTCATTGAAATTCTGGAAATCGGAAGTGTGAGAGCTCATCAGAATCGGTGTAATTCGGATGGGATCTGAGTCAGTGTTAACTAAAATCAGCCCCAAATCCCAGCACAGGAAGGATGGGGAGCTGCTGGCGAGAGTGCAGAGGAGAGGCACCAAGGGGGTCAGAGGGATGGAGCAGCTCTGCTGGGAGGAAAGGCTGAGGGAATTGGGATTGTTCAGCCTGGAGAAGAGAAGGCTTTGGGGTGACCTCACTGTGGCCTTCCAGTGCCTGAGAGGAGCCCACAGGAAATTTGGAGAAAGACACTTGACAAGGGCCTGGAGTGACAGGACAAGGAAGAATGGCTTCACACTGACACAGAGGGGAGGTTTAGATTGGACATGAGGTAGAAATTGTTCCCTGTGAGGGTGGCGAGGCCCTGGCACAGGTTGCCCAGAGAAGCTGTGGCTGCCCCTGGATCCCTGGCAGTGTCCAAGGCCAGGCTGGATGTGACTCTGAGTGAGCTGGAAAGGTGGCAGGTCTCCCTGCCCATGGCAGGGGCCCGGGATGGGATGAACTGTAGGGTCCTTTCCATTCCAGGCCATTCTGTGATGCTGTGAATTAGATTTGTAATGCCTGGTAACAAAATGTTAGAAGTTTTGCAAACAGCTATGTTTGGGGAGGAGGAGAATTTATAAAATTATGTCTAGATGTAATTGAAAGAAGAGCTTTGATAAAAACAAATGGAAAAAAATGGCAAAGTCATCAAAAGAACCAGACTTGCTGTTGTGTATCAGCAGACCAGGACAGGCTATTGCCTATTTTTTGGCCACTTGGCTTCAGGTCTCCCTTGGCTGGGCAGGACTCTGAAAGGTATCAGGACATCTTTACAACATGCTGGTCTCGTGTGTTTGCAGCTCTCTGGCTTTGAACTGCAGTTGGACCTCCCACATGTTGTTACAGTGCCTGGGACCTTTTCAAAGGGAATTTGGGGGCTTTGCTGGCCGCTGCCCTAAAGCAGGAGAGAGACAGTTCCACAGAAGTCTGAAAAGAGTGTAACAGACACAATGGGCTTTATTGCTGCTTTTCTCTGTCTTGATCATTTTCCTGTTTTTTCTGCTAATGGCGGCAGGATCTCAGTCCTGCTTTTGATCTCTGAAGAAATCTTTTCATTTTGTCTGGCTTATGTTGAGCACTTAATTTTAGGTAATGAGTCTGACAGTCACCTACCAAAACTAAGCAAACAAAAAGAAGTAAATAAGTAACTGGTTGTTAAACTGTAAGGAAGGGTCTTTGAATAAGTGTTGACTTCTGCCTTGGTCTGACTCTGGGGTTAATGTGAGGACTTTTATCAGTCAGTTAGGAAAATGAAAAAAGAAAGGATTTCCTGCTTTGGAGATCTTATTGAGTAAAAGCTTTGTGTATATGAAGATTTTTCTCTCCACTGTTCCAGTGCTTAGGGAGTCTGGTTGTTTAGAATCACAGACTGGTTTGGGTTGGAAAGGAGCTTAAAGATCATCTTGGTCTAAATCCCCTGCCGTGGGCAGGGATGGCACTAAGTTTTATTTTGTTTATTTTCACTTTGCTATACAAGGCATTTTTTAACCAGCCCATTATCTTCTTTGTTGTTGCAAACCTTTTTGTGGTTACTTTCCTTTTTTTATTTGAGCTAGTAGACTTGAACAGTCATCTATTAAAGTAGCCTTTCCTTGTCTCCCATCCCATACCTTGCATGTCACCCCCCAAAATACACCTTTTTCAGAGGATTCAAGTACTGACTGATAGGGGTCATGTTTATATAAGAAAACTTGGTTTTAATGTTTACATTAATTAATTATTTACATTTAGCAACCCCATTGGTTTGAGATGTGAGGAGGCAAATTTAACAGTGCCAGCACCAGCCTGTGCCATACCCTGAACAGTAGAACTGGACAGTAAAATGTTGCTTTCCTCTTGATTATTAGTGACCTTTGAAGTGTGGAGTTATGTTGCCAGTGACAAAAATTAAGTTTTGTAATAGATGAAGCAAGAACTTGTTATGTACCTTTATACTATCAAATAAATAAATAATTTTCAAAGACTTTAATGGCATAAATTGCATTTCCTGGTAGCTGATGATGAGTTGGCCCTTGTATCTCCTAGGTGCTAATTAACTACCAGTAAGTGTCCAACTAGAGATTGTAATTAGTTCTGAAACTGCTGTGCCTTGGTCACTTTCTGAAGGGTTTCTCCAAAGTCTCAAGAGAGACAAATGGTGTGGCTTTACTTCGTGCTGTTTGTGAAGGAGGCAGTGGATTGCAATAGAGAAATTAACTTTTCTCTCTCACATTTGCCTTACACTTGCATCTGTGCAAGGTCCAAGTGTACTTGGAATTTGTTGCACAGAGGGTTGACTAAATTTCCTTGGACAGAGTACACTAAATCCAGCAAAAATCAGCTTCATGTTTGTCTTCCGTTGACTCACGGGTAATTGCAAGGAGAGAAAAAGTAAGTTTGGCATCTCTTGACTACATAATGAAGTGAGAGATTAAAGCTCCACACAAGAAGAAATCTCTGATTATATAATAGCAGTAGCTGCTGTAAGATGGATTTCTTTGGTTAGTAACTAAGAAATGGTGAATTATAATCGCGATAATATTTCCTCACACAGTCTGGGAGGGGAACACGGTAGCACAGGACAGGAATGTTGGATGAAGGACTGATGGAGGGTGCTCATCTTCCCCAAGGACAAATGCTTGTGGAGGAAGCTGGAAATCTGCAAGCTTTCAGGCCTGGCTTTGCTCTCTGCAGGTGCCATCTGTGACTGGTTTTTACAGCCACGAAACACGTAACAGCTGCACACTACAGTATTTTACCTCTTATTAGCCAGTTAAAGACATTCGAAGTTCATTAGATGGAAGCTATTTGCAGACACAAGTTACCCAAAAGAAATTACTGCTTAATAAACTTACTGCATTATTCTTACACTGAAATTGAGTTACTTTGAGGGTGTTTCAACATAAACAAGAAAACTATATGTTGTTGTCCAGTTGTCCGTATTTCACGTACATTAATGAAGTTGTTTTCAAGACATCATTTCAAATAAAGATCTCTTAATGTATTGATGATAATGGGATGTCTCTTTGACCCTTGAGCACTTTGCCTTGTGTACAAAGGCAGAACCAAGAGGTGGGCTTTTGATGGCTCTCATGAATTAAAGTGGTTTGTCTTGATGTCCTTTCCTTGTGGATGAGCACTGGCATGGCCAGGGAGGAATTCACTGGCTCCTTTTATCCTCTCAGCAGAGTAGTTTCATTGGCTCATGCATATTGTTGGACTCTTTGTGATCTTCTGGCTCTTACAAATATGGATTTGATTCCTGACCCATTTCAGTCAGAACTGAGGGGTGCCACGTGGGGCAGGCAGAACTAGAGCAGGCAGAGAGAATGGTGCAGTTCAGAATTCTGCTTTCAAGTGTCAGTGCAGCTGTGTGCTTTGGAAACGGGGAGAAAATGAGTTTGTGGATTCAAATGGGAGGCTGCAGCAGTGCACTGCCTGCAAGGTGGCAGTCAGGAAAGACAGCACTACAGGCCTTTGGAACAGGGGCTGGGTTTCTCTATCACCTGCCAGGTTTTGCTGCTGCTGAGAGCACGGTCTTAAATGCTTTGCTTTGTCCTGTGCAATTCTAAGAAGTCTGGAACTGGGGTTATTAGCAGTGGCTTATGACTCCTTGCCAAGAAAAGAGTAATTGAAGTTAACCTTTAGACCCTCTGGAAAATCACTGGTTTGGGTGAGAGCTGTCTTGTATTGAAAGGGTTATTTGGAATTGCAGAGTGATGTTGAATGTTCTGCTGATGTTACAGACGAAACAGACTTGGCACCGGTTATTTTTGCTGGCATGGCTTAGTCCTAAACTGAACCAATTTGAATTTACAAACAGTGGCTGTTTAATCCTGATATCTTAATTATTTTATGCTCCTGATGTGAGCTCTGCAAACTAACCTGCCTCGGTGCTCATACAAAACCAGCCTAAATCATCACACAAAGGGATGCTGTATAAACAACCCAGAGAAGTAGGGCTTTTGCTTGCAAAGATAGCAGCAGTCTTTCATTATTTGCAAAAATAGAATAGGCTCTCAAGAATTGCCTATAAATTGATACGATGTGGAAATGGAAATTGTCTGGCAGTGCCTAGAAAGTGAAGCATTGTTTACTCAAGAATTGTAGTATGGACTGTGAGCAAACTGGGGGGGCTGTTGGGTTCTGGCTGTCCTGCAGATACAGGCTGCATGGTGAGCCACTGCTTTGCACCAGTGTACTCATTCTGCTGGCAGGGACAGATGCTCAGTGGTGAAGGAATCATAAAATCTCTGAATAGCTTGGGTTGGAAGAGACTTTAAAGCTCATCCTGTTCCAACCCCCCTGCCATGAGTAGGGGCACCTTCCACTACCCCAGCTTTCTCAGAGCCCCATCCAGCCTGGCCTTTTGATACTTCCAGGGATGGGGCAGCCACAGCTCCTCTGAAAAGGAGGATTTGGGGTTGTTTTTCATTAGTTCTACATGGTTTTAACTTCATAAATGGAAATAAAGCAGACTCTTATTCCATTATTTTTTTCGGGTACTGTCAAATATCCTCAAGGAAAGAAATGAAAGCAAATGCCACGTCATTGTACTTCTATTTTTATGTACTACCCCTTCTGTGTTGTCTAAATACCTGGATGACTTGCCCAACTGTACTTTTTTGGAGATGTGCATGCTTAATGACATACATGTTTTAACTTGAAAGTTCTTTTAAAATTCCTGCCTGTAGTTCTAACCACTAGGATTAATAACAAGAACTAACCTCCAACGCAAACAGGTCAGTGGGTATGTGGATACCAGGGCCTAATCCTGATTTCTGCTAAATACTGTTTGACTGTATTACTCAGTCTCTTGCTCTTTTTCTTTAAATATGCATTCTCATACATGCTTTTCTGAGAACCAGTGCAAAATACTTAGTCATAGGTAGGTATGACAAGAGTTTGCTGTGTTCGAAAAATTAGTAGTCAAATGTGAAATTGTGCAGGTAAGGCAGGAATGTAAAGTGAGGGAGCTGCTCCCTTTAAATCAAAGGGCAGACTTGGGTTGACTGTGAGTGAAAAAAGTTTTAAACAACAAAGCAAATTCTTGCCATGACTTTCTCTGTTGTTCTGTTGGATAATTACCTTGTGAAGTGAGCCTGACTCTGTGGAACCACAGCGGTGTGGCCAGGGCAGTGTTTTGGGAGGGAATCCTCTGGTCAGCACCTTGTTGGAACCATCATGCTTCCAGGGCTGCTGAAGGAAGCAGAGGAAAGCATTCCTCCTGTCAGTGGGTGTGACACCTCAATGCCTCCTGTGTTGAAATAAACGAAGTCATCTTGCTGACAAGAAGAGAAACTCCTGGTTTCTGTGCCATTCCTCTGGTGTTTTCCAGGTGCAGCTGTGAGGATGAGGGAGTAGAGTAGGATATGCAAGTGAGTCTCTAGAGTAGGATGTGGGTGAGCTGTGATGGTTCTTTGCTGTATCAGCACCCTCTTTTCATCCTGGAGTAGTGGTTCCATGGGCTTTAATCACAGGGATTGCAAAATAAGGTGTTAGTTTGGAGGAAGAGAAAGCAGCATGCTCAACCTGTGGGTGTTCTGCTCTGATGTCCTCTGAGCTCATGTGCTGGGGCTCTCTTGACTGTGCTGCTTAAACAAAAAGAAAATTTCAAGTGTTTTTCTTCTTTCTCAACTGTAACTAAAGGCTTAGAAAGGTATTAAATGAATTCAAGCCTCTTGTTCCTGGAAAGTAGATGCCCTTCACGTACTTGCAAGGAGACAAATGACAGGCAGAATTCTGGAGATCTCAGTCAAGACTTTCTTTACATCAAGATGCTTTATAATTTTAATTTTACTCTTCTTGGTTTATGTGTCAACATGTTTTTTTTAGCACTTTCTTTTCAACACCACAGTAGAGGTTAAAGAACTAGGATACAGTGTTATGAGCAAATAAGGAGTAGTTTAGAGCTGAATTTGAAGATAAGCAATTTTTTTTTCTCTTCCTGAAAAGAGCTAAATAGCAGTAACAAAGAAGCCCTTCTTTTCTGGGGTGTAAATCTGGATGTTGCTCCTTCTAACACAGGATAGGGTGCAGTGAAGTCTGTGCTGCACAAATCTTTTCTCAATTCTATTTGAGGTGTTGGGTTGCTCAGGGAAGAGAGGCAGTAAATTTTTTGAACTGTTGTGACTGGCTGCCTTCAACAGTCAAGTGAGGACATGAGCAAGTGGCTGCAGTCAGTGAAGACATGAAGAGCTTGATGCTCTTTATATTCTCCAAGTAATGTATCTTGCTTCCAGTTTGGATCAGTTTTGTCCCCATAGGTAAGAGCAGTAGCCAGAGCAGGGTGATACAGAGCCTGTTAGTTTGGGAGCACATGCTGTTTATCAGTTGGCAGAAAGGGCAGAGGAGTGAGCTGGCAGGAGGGAGAACTGCCTTTTCCTTCCCACTGGTGTGCCCCTAAATTTTCTTGTCAGCATTACCTGCATTCTGTTTTCACACCTGATGCAAAGAGACTGTCTTGCACCTGCAGAGCTTCAAACCACAGGCTTGTAAATGGGACTCCAAGACAGGATGCTGCCTGCACTGACTGACTTGTGACAGGCAAGTTTTCCTCTTGCTAGAAGCCAAACACCAATCCAGGTTTATTTTTACATAGGTTATTATATAGCTGCTGAAGGATGACTTCTGATTGCCAGTGATGAGAAGATAATTGGGACCATCTGCCCCAGATGTGGTAAAAGGCCTCCCTAGCTGGCAGCACCTGATCCTCCTTACCACCCTGTCCAAAACAAACACACCTTTCATCACTACCTCAAGGCATCCACAAATCCATCTGTACTTTGGATATGATGTTGTATCTTTCTAGGCTGTGGCCTCGAGGCTAATAATTCATGGTGATGTAGGCTCCAAGTGATATCTGCAGTCTTTCAGACTTGTCATTGCCTTGATAGGAACAGAAGCTAACATCTTGTATCTCCCATTACCCACAAGAACTGACTGCAATGTTCTGACCTTGTTAACATTACAGATGTGTCTCCTTGGAGATAATGACTCAAACTTTCTAAGCTCTGTGGTTTTTTTCTTCTTTGTGGCTAATTGTTACTTAATTCAACAAAGACAGAAAGGGATGTAATTTCAAAGATTTCCTGCTTTTAATCAAGAATGCTGCTTTCCTGTATTTAAAAAAAACCTGCAAACACCACCCCCCCACAACCACTCCCCCAAAAGAAAGCTCTCACCAGATTTTGAAAAGTGAACTTCATACCTTTTTTAATGCTCTTTCTCTGTAAGGTCTTTGTCAGTGTCATAAGCTGCTGTGTTTCCTGAACTTCATTTAAACAGAGGGTTGGTTTTGTTCACATGAATTGAGGAACAGTTTTGATCATCCAGTAAGCTGTAGACCACCTGTAAAGAAAATAAAACATTACTTGAGGTAAAAAGATTTGTTACCATGCCAATCCTGTTTTCCTTCCATGTGAGTGGAAGGGTCACAGTTGCTTTAGAAGTGTGTGACTGGAAGAGACCACCTGAGTTGGAAAGTAATTTCTTTTTCTTCCAAATCATCCTCTTCCACTACAGACTATTGACTAATAAAAGTTCAGTCAAAGAAGTTTTGGGAAAAGCCTCCATGGGAGATCCAAGATCATTAAAACAGGCCATTTGCATTTCCAGCAGTCCCTCAAGTGTATGTTTAGTTTGGTGAAAGAATGAGCCTGGTTAGGTTTGAGTTTAGTGTTCTCCTTTCTGTCAGAGGAGTGGGAGATCTTTCGACCTGCTGTAAAGGGTGTTTCCCACCTACAAGAGGTAGAAATCTTGCTGCTCTCTGTGTTTCTTCCCTCTCACTGAGTTTCCTGCATGTGGGGAAGTCCTTTTCTGTGGCATCTCTTAAAGCTCTTCCATTGAGCTACTTGTGGCATTTGCATATGTGCATGTCCTCGAGCCTTGTGGGAATAGACTTTTAATGCCTCTCTTATTTTACCTACTTCTGTTAATTGTTTTCTTTGTAACTTTTGTTTTTTTGAGACAGTATGCCAATGAACCTAGGCAGCAATTTATGCTTTATCCATCAAAAGATTCAATTAGGCTGGACTCCTTTCTTGTTGTTTTGACTGACTTCTCTCTATTCCTGTATCTGTGCATTTTATGTGAGAATCTCCTTCTGCAAGTATGAACTGGAACTGGGGCTGCAGTGTGAGAACAAAGACCACTTTAGTATTTTTCTTGGGACTTCCATAAAATAAAATACATAAAACATCTCCATTAAAATGTCTGGACTGATGAAGGGAAGGAGGAGAAAAAAAGCCTTTTCCTTCAGCAGTGGCTTGATTAATGGATTTATTGTTTGTACAGATTTTGTCAGGAAGCCATATGGCTTGTGGAAAACAAAGAGGAAGTGGCTGATGTTGGGAATCTGATTTAATAGGGGTCCCTAAGGACAGAATGTGGCTCTTATCCTTACTCCTTCCCACTCAGTGTGCAGAGTGGTCTGAGAAGAGCTTTAGGGTTTCAGTAGAGCCGCAGATAATGCGGCTCTGTTGGAGTGGAAGTGTCGGTCCCTGCTGCTGGGTCAGCATCACAGCCACTCCATTCTCAGGTTCAGAATCCACTCTTCTTCAGCTTTTGGCTAAAGTGTCCTGGGGTAATTAACAAACAGCAGTAATTGAAATGTTTACTATTTGTGTATTGGCAGTTGATCAGTTTGCAGTAGATGAAGACAACTTTTAGCGTCTCAAAGCTGAGTTTTCATAGTTTAGGGTGAGGTAATTATTTCTTTCTTCTCTATCTCTCACTCCCCCAGCAAAATTCAAGCATCTGTCCCTCTGGATTAACTAATTCACCATCTGTATCCTGAAACCAGATTTATTTTTCTAATCTAACATGTGTAAGTGGGGATTGACAAGTAACTGGGGCTCAAGCAGTGGTGATTTAACCTGATGTGTTGGGTTAGATGAATGTTCTGCATTTTCTATGACTGTTTGACCCTACTTAGGACTATGTGCTGAATAAACCTGAGTAGAGAACTTAAAGGAATATTCTCCAATGGTACTGCAATCAAATACAAGAGGGAGATTTAATAAGCATATCTTCATTCTGTTAAATTACAGTTTCTCAGCTGAGAGACATAAACTTGCCAAAAATTATTCTGTTCATTTCCGAGTTAGAGTAAAAGGCTCATGTGAGCTGTTAGTAAATGTTAGTGGGTCTGCAGAGTGGAAAGCACAAAACATCACAATAACATCACAAAAACATATTCTGGCAACCCAGGAATTTAATTAATATTGGTTTGTGGATAAAAGATGCATATTTAGTCAATCATGGTGAAAATGATATGTTCCTGAGACTTTTGGAGCTCCTGAATGTGCTATTGTGAAGTTCTGGGCTATAATGAGGGATGCAATTACTTCTATAGGGCTTTGATGCATGGTTTAGTATTTTACAGACCTCCCTTCTTGCAAGATCTTTAAGAGGTTTTCGTTGTTCTCTGAACTCTTATGATGTTCCTATGCTGGAGTTGGTACTACTTTCATCTTTCCATCGGGAAGATATTAGGAGACGTTTTGTCTGGACAAAATTCAGTGTCTGACAATAGTGGTAGGGGAGATGCTGAAATACCAGTGGAAAGTTTTTCTGATTTAGAGCTGTTTTTCTATGCTGCACTCTATAAAGTTCCTATGTAGAGTTACACATAATAGGTATGTTCCTTTAAAATTTTACTCAGGAAATCTTTGCTCGTGAAGGCTTAAAAATAGCCACATCTCAGATGTTCTCCTTGGCTGTGCCGTAAGATTAGGCAATGTCTGTCAAAATGATGCTGTTAAACATTGTTGTAGTAAGCATCCCTTCCAAGCTGATTATTAGTCCTAATCAGCAGTTTGGGATTTGTTACCTTTTGCCCAGTTTGTTTGGCTGTTTGTGCATGCATTGCTCGTGATTCACTGCTGTGAGGGAGTCAGGGTTTGCAGCTCCAGGAGGGTTATACATCTGGAAATGCTCCAGTCTGAGGATTATTTTCCTTAAAAAGAAAATTGAGAAAGAAGATTATTTCACAATCTCCTATATTTACAATTTACCAGTGGTGGATGCTCGTGACTACCTAATACAGTGCTTAGGGTATTTTTTTCTAATGTTCTGGAAAGCTGTTGCAATGCTGTTTACCACACTTAGTTATTTATAGCAGGAACATGTCACACCAGGTATAAGAAGCAGAAAATTAAGAGCAGTATTCCAAGTTTCTTTTGAACTAACTTTTCAGAAGTAAAATACTGCTTGTGTGTACCAGGCTGTTGTAGATCTACAGGTGCCAGGTGAAAATGGTGTTTTTCCAAAATACTGAAGGAATGAGGGGGAATAGAACTTCATCCTCAAGAAGGTTGTTTCATTGAATTGTTGTTTCACAGTATTACTCTTTTTTCCTTCTAGGAACTTCCCTCATCAGCAAAGGGAACACTGGTGCCTGGAGTAGCAGATTGTGCATAAGCAGACATCTGTGTCTTCATCTGCAGGTAAGAAGTTAGCACCAAAACCCTCCAAGAAAGAGTTTCCCTGCTCCCTTCTGAAAGTACTTGCACATAAAGCATTCCAAAAACTCTAAAACTTAAAGAATCACAGAGTGGCCTGGGTTGGAAGGAACCTTAAAGATCATCTCCTTCCACCCCCTGCCATGAGCAGGGACACCTTCCACTAGACCAGGTTGCCCAGTGCCCTGTCCAGCCTGGCTCTGGACACTTCCAGGGATGGGGCAACTTCAGGAGTTCATCATTCCTCCTTTTTTCCAGAGATGAGAAATCTGAGCAAGATCCCAGTTCCCCTGCTCTGTGCAGTGTTTTCTCTAACCAGTTGTGTCCTGGGCAGACCTGCCCTTGCCCTGCTGAGTTTCTCTCTCCTGTGATGGTGTGATCTCCATGGATATGCACCTTCCTGCTTTATGAGAGGGAGGCCCACAGCTAACCTGTCACTGGGGAGTGTGAAATGAGAGGAGCTTGTTGTCCTTGGCTCCTCTGCTTGTCAGATGATCCTGGGCAGCAGATCTTCACTTGAGAAAGGATTTCTTTACTGAAAGGCTTGTCAAGCATTGGAATGGGCTGCCCGGGGAGGAGGAGTCGCCATCCATGGAGGTGTTCAAGAAACAACTGGTGTTTCTTCTTTGTTTTGGGTGACAAGGTTGTGTTTGGTCAAAAGTTGGACTGTGATATTGGAGATCGTTTCCAACCTTAATGATTCTGTGATTCACTGTAAGGAGTTGTCCCCAGCTTGGCCACTCAGACATTGCCAAAAATCAAAGAAAGTTGTCAGGAAAAGTAAACAGTAGCAAGGTAGTGTTTTTCCTGACAACATGATGAATCTTAGATACAGGAAAAAGATCAGAATTTATGCTAAAATAGATACTTTCAGATTAGGCATTGGTTTATTTTTCGTATTGGTTTGATTTTTTGAGTCCCCTGTTTTATGATGTAGATGGGGCTGGTGAAGCAAGTGAGAAAAACTGAGAATGCAGCTTCTTCTCTGGCTTGTCACCATTTACAGGCCTTGTTTAAGGCTGATTTGCCTTTTGTGCACATGTCAGCTTGTCAGTGATAGACTTCCATAGCAGTTACACCACCTTTTTCATTTCTGTATGTACACTGCCATTTTACCACTCCTTCTATTGCAAGTGCAGTATTTATAGCAGTATTTCGTTGATAACTGAAGCAGCTGAGGGACCAGTAGAGCTAAATAAATTAAAATGCTTTGTTCATTTGCCACAATGGCAGCTTGTCCCATGCTCTGTGTGTCAGAGGTACAGATAAGGATAAAGGTACAACAGCTTTATCTTACCTACAGGAAAAGCTGAATCAAAGCAGGATACTTTCAGTATCCTTAATACAGTGTAGAACTAGTAGAAATAGCAATGCACGTATAGAAAATGGACTCTGTATGGTGAGGAGGAGCTTTGCTGAAGGGTGGTATACATGTATGTGGATGCATGTGTCCATATGTACAGCACCCAAAATGCTGTGTTGGCTGGGGCCTCATATTTGAGAGATGTTTTGGGTTATTCATTAAAGCACTTTTAGCCCTACATTCTAGGCACATTACGGGTCTCTTTAATGCACATCAGTGGATTGTTTCTAAAGCAAACATTTCCAGAGCGTTAATTGCTGCCTTCGGCCAACAACATCATCTTGCTAAAGGGGTGTGAAGGTTTGTGGGGGGTGGTACCAGCCGTGGGGACAATCCTGCTGGCTGAACCAGCACGCAGAATATACACAGACACTGGTCTCTTATTTTTCCCAGGTGACACTTACCCAGAGCACATATACATATGTATGTTAACCTGGAACTCCAGGAAGCTTGGAATGTAGTGGTGTTGAGCCAGGTTTTCTTCTGCCAAGTTCAAGTATTTAAGAATTCGTTGTTGACTCTATTTTAAATAAATTCCTTTCAGTGGAGCGAGGTTGTGGCTGGCTGCCAGGTGACTGCAGTGTCACTCCTTTATTTGTCACTTTGAAACAAGTCATGTGAGTTACTGTCTCTGAGTGATTTTATTGTATGAGAGCAGAAGGTATTTGCCTGCTAGAAATTCATCAGGATGGTGCCTGCCCATCCTCACACAGGGAGAGTGACTTATTTACGTTTGCTTGTTTTGGATAAACCAGTTTGGTTTTTTGCCTTAAGCATCACTAATGTAATTTGTTGTCGTTATGTGACTTAATTTTGCTGTCTGTTTTGGGGCACAAGACCAGGGTCAGCTTGTAGTACATATTTTATTAAAACTTTTTTCCCCAAATGAAATCATGGAGTAATAATAGATTTTTGTACTTCTAAGGAAAAAAAATCAATGCACTTTGATTCAGTGTTAATAAATAAAGAAGAAAAGGAACAGAACTTATTCACTCCGGGAGCACAAGTAGACATCAAATCAGAGGAGTAACTTTGGGAAATATTTTCTTTCAGTACTTAAACTTTAAATACGAAGAGTGGACAAAAATAGACATAACTTTCTTTGAAGTTCAGAGTAGGTCTAATGCCATTTTAAATTGAATTAACTCACACAGTCTTAAATACAGTTGACAAAAATGTTGTTTTAAGACCCGCTTCAGAAGCTTTCACTTGCAGAATGCTACTTCATGTTTTTCTGCATAGTGATATTGCATTTTCTGGAATGTTTGATGAGCAACAAAACCTGACTTTGTTGGTTTGTGAGCCCTGACACTTTAATTTGTATCCTTCAGCTGTTTTGTGGCCTGTGTTTGTCATGATTTAGATGTCTTTGACCTACCTGAGCTGGGCAGATACTTCTGCTGGCTGGGCTAAAAAACCTGCGTGCTCCTTTCCAGAACCTTGGAAGCAGAGTGCAATTCCTTTTTCATCCGAGTGCCTCAGGTCATGAATCAGAAAATGTTCCACTCATTGAGCTCATGATTTTCTGCCCTTCACCTTTGATTGGTGTCCACTGAAAGGCATTAATAGCTGAGAGAAGTTGCTGAGTGCTCTCTGAGAGGATCTCTGGCTCGGGGAAAGTTTTGCTCTGACATGCTGGTGAGTTTTGGTTGAGGTGAGGAATAGTCTCAAGGGAAAAGTGCTGCCTCTCAGGTTCTCATTGCTTCTCCAGCCTGTCTCAGCTTTCTTGGGTGCACAGCTTTCTCCTGCTGCCTGGGCACTGAGTCACTACAGGAAAAAACAAGTTTTCTTTAACAGTGGTATTGCTGGGATCCTTGAGTTTTGCTGCATTCTTTGCATTACAAGAGATATTTTTCATCTCTTGTCTCTCTTCCCCACTCCAGAGCCACACACTGCACAAAGTTCCTCTTGTTTCCTTACTGTCTGTGTTGCACTTGTTCAGACTGGTGGGGAGGCAGAAATTGAAAGATACCATGGCATGTGCATCCATTTCTTTCCTCTTCCTCACTTGGTCACATTTTTATTATGTGCAGCTTCTTGCTTTCTCATTTAAGGCTTCTTTCCTTTACTTTACAGTCTTTGCAATCTGTCCTTACATTAAGCTGGGGTCTTATATCCACATCTAAATGGCTTCTTTGCATTTGGAGCAGCAATACTTCAAGTATTTGAAATGCATTTCAAGTTGAATACTTCGAAAGTGTTTCTGAAGAGATACAGTGGTCTGATACCTGGAAAAAAAATTTTCTTCCAGTGGTTTTTCAGAGTTGGGATTCATCTTATGCTTGCCAGCTGAGGGCAAACTGAAAATGGAATGTAAGTGGAGACAGGATGTCTGGAAAGGACAGAAGTATTGATAATAAATGGCAGGGGGGGTGGTGTGTGGAAATGCCACTTACATGAAGAGACAGTAGTTCCTGGCTTTTCTGCTTCAAAAATACTTGATTCTTGAGATGTGGGTTGCTGCATCCAAGCCGTGGGTATTGCAGGCAAACAATTTCCTCCTTTTTTTTTTTTTCATTAATTTATCAAGCTTTGGCAAGGTTTGCATCCTCTCACTTGCTGTAGAACAGTGGAAAAACCAGAATTACGCAATTCCTGTGGACTCTAAAGTTAAAATTACTTAGTTTGGGTTTTATTAATTTATCAATCACTAGGGAATTCTGCAATATTCTAATCTTTGTAGCAGCAAAAATGTGGAAGACCTCACCTCATGGGTGTTTAAGGATTCACTGTCATTAAACATTTGAGAGGGAAAATGTGCTTATTACCCAACTCAAAAAAGTTTTTCCACTTTATTTACTGCAGTGGAAACATCAAGCTGTAGTTTTTCCCAGTCTGCAGCTGCAAAGATAGTATTGTTTTTTGCACTAATTACAATGCACATTAGTAATTTCTCTCTGGCAGGAAAGAAACTCAGCTTTTTGAAGGCATGTTATTCTGATACAATCTCTTTCTTCCATGTAGGTTTGGCAGTTCTGCAGACTGCTTCCTACAAAGGGTAGTTGCACAATGGTTAAAAATGAGAATTTCTGGGCTTTAAAGAAATAAAGGTTTACGTTTTGAATTTTAGTTGTTAAGGAAACATGCTTTAGTATTTGAAATCTTGACGTGAGGAAGAAAAAATAGCAGCTAAATGAAGTCAAATGCATCTCATTTGTCAAACTGCAAAAATCTTACAAATACTTGCAAGTTAATATTCAGGTCATTCATAACTAAATAGGAAGAGAAATGTGAATGCCTGGCTTACCTCACTTGGTAAGCCTGACTTTGTACTTTTATAAATAAGAATTTTATGAAGAATAATACAAGATTTCTTTCATATGACCTTTCCTCAGTCTGAGGAGACTGATGTAGTTGGATTTTAATTTAAATGTTATGTTTTGGATGTTTTTATGATTTAAAGCATATCATTAATGCTTTAAATTTTGCACAGTTTTACGTGTTTATTTGCTTACTATTTTATGATTAGCACAAGCTTTCTGTGGGCACTTCCCCTTGAGTTCTTTCCAGGATTTAGATTGCTTGCTAGGTAATTTTGCTTAATAAGCCATTCTGGCCGCCTGATGTTACCTGGTATTGTACACTTCCATAGCTGCATATCAATAAAGATTAGAAATCCCAGCAACCACTTTTTATTTAAAAGAAAACTGGCCAGGCTCTTTTTGTTAAGCTCCCTCACACAGTTCTAAATCCTTTACCCTGTCTATTAACTTACTCAGTGCTGCCAGTGGCTCTCCAGACTGCACAGCCTCTCCTCTGTTTCTGTGGAGAAACAGAATCTACAGAAACTGGGGTGCTTTTAAGTAAGAAAGACCAGGAGAAACTAAAAATGCCCAGATCAGATCTCTTGGTTTTGGTTTGGTTTTATTCTGCTTCCAAAGAGAAATGCAAGCTGGGCTTTGTCCTTCACAAGCAGTGTGATGATAACCCAGAGAATTCATCGCAGCAATTCACGCAGCAGTGCTGAGATGCTGTTTTGTTTAACCTGGGCTCTGTGTCAGGAAGGCTTCAGGAAGAATTTCTTCATGGAAAGGGTGGTCAGGCATTGGAAGGGGATGCCCAGGGAGGTGGTGGAGTCACCATCTCTGGAGATCTATAAGAAAAGACTGGATGTGGCACCAAGTTGACAAGGTGGTGGTCTGTCAAAGGTTGGATTCAATGGTCTTGGAGATCTTTTTCAATGTTAATAATTCTGTGTTCTTCAGTACCAGTGTCTGGCATCCCAGCCATCTCATAAGTTCTGAAAAAACAGTGAAGATCCCCCATGACAGGAGGAATGATGATACAATTCCTTCTAGAGAGATGAGCGTACTTCCAGAACATCTTGATTACATTGCCCAACTTCTGGGAATCTTCTGGGTGCTTTGCAGGAGCTCTTTAAAGCAGAACTGTGCTTGTCTTGGCCTCTCTGAAAGGCAACAACCCCCAAAGAGAAGGTGCGCCCTGCCCAAGGTGTGGAGGTGAATAGAGTAAGCTCAGTCAGCCCAAAAAGCAGCAGGGTCTCACCTGCTGATCCATTGTGTTTTGGTAGGTGCTCTGCAGAAATGGATTAAGGAAGAGTATGAAGGAGGATAAAAAGATTTAACCAGTAACTTGGTGGAGTTGCACTTCCATGTGCCTGTCTGAGGTGACTCTGGAGAGTGAGCCATAAAGAGTTCTCTGGGTAAACTGAGCAAGAAGTGAATAAGAAGGGCAGAGATCAATGTGGAAGGACTTCCTGAATGAAAATCAGTGGATCAAGTGAAGAAAGGGAAGAGCTGCTCTGTGCTGTCTGCATTTGACAAGTCTGCTGACTCCAGAAATCTGTCCTGACTTCCCCGTGCTGGGCAAATGGACAGGATGGGGTTGCTGAGGGTGCAGTGAGGAGGATGTAGCCATTAGGAGCTGAGATGAAAGCCTGTGACTGCATGGCTAGCAGTGAAAGGCTCTATTTCAGAAAGTGCAAAATGTAGATGCTGTCTGAAAATACAGAGGGAAATCAATACATGGAAGGTTGTGCTGGTTTAAAAATTGTTGCAACGGAGAAAGAAGTCAGGAGCAGGAAAAAAACCTTTTTCCCCCCTTGCCATATTGAATTTGACCTAACATCCATTTTCCATTGGCATTGCTGGCTGACTTCTGTTAATTGCTGTCAGTTTTTTGGAAGAGAATCATGTTTTTCCTGAAGAGCTCTTTGCTGAGTCTTTCTATGAATGCGATAAGTGACCTCTATTAGACTTCCAAGGGGAAGTGTATTTATTATGATGTTCCTATCTGCACTTCTCGCTCCTCCCAGTGAGTTTTGGAGTTTAAGTGAGTTTCAGCAAAACTTAAAGAGTATTGGTGGTTTAGAAAGTACAAAGTTTGTAACAGTTTCCCTAAAATTATCGGTGGAGTAGAGAAGCTAAGCATCCTCACCTCCTGAAGTGGAATTTGGTTCCACATATGTTCTGTGCAGTGTGGCCAGTTGGCCAAAGTGGTGTAGGTTTATCTTGGAGCTGCCTGTGGCAGTGCCACAGAACTATGGGAATTCAGACTGAACACTATGGGAATTTCAAACTGAAAGAGGGGGAAATTAGGTGAGATATATAGAAGAAATTGTTCCTGGTGAGGCCCTGGCACAGGTTGCCCAGAGAAGCTCTGGCTGCCCCATCCCTGGAAGTGTCCAAGGCCAGGTTGGATGGGGCTTGGAGCAACCTGGGATAGTGGAAGGTGTCCCTGTCCATGGCAGGGGGATGGGAATGAGATTGACTTTTTCCAGACCACCCCATTCCATGATTCCATGGATTAAATAATGCACTTTGAGTATTTCAGCCCATAAGCTATTGCTGTGTGTTATGATTACCTCAGATTTTGTTCTAATAAAATTAGCCAAGCTCACAATTGTCAAGAGAGGGGAAATACTTAAGTGATCCAGCTGAGTCCTATAAATAGAGAAGAAGCAAAGAAGTTCTTTTGTGCCTGGGGAAATACAGAAGTAAGCACAGCCAAGTGTAAATCTTAGAAAGTGATGGGTTCCCCCCACTTGTTTGTCTTGCTTAACTGTTTAAAGACTCCTTGTAGTAGTAAGTTCTGGTCTGTCTTGAAGACTTTTCTAGGTTGCCAGGAGAGCGACTTGAAATTTCTTAGGTAATGTTTAATGAATAATGTAGCTGCTCACTGAATAAAGCTTTGAGATTATAATTTCTTGGAACAGTTATGTTGTTTAAGTTGAAAGTGCCTCACCTTGTTCTGTTTCAGAAATTGCATTTCATTACAGCGAGATTTTGGTAGTCGTGTCATACCACGGCTTTAAACCATGTGCTTCACTGACTTTTAAAACTTCTATTAATTCAAATTTAAGTAGATTTCAGTTGCAGGATGTATTTTATTTCCTGCATCCTTCAGTGCAAACTTGGAAGGGGAGGAATGCACTCATTTGTATGCAAGGTTCACCACAATATAGAGGAAGAAGGTGTTGTGTTTTGGTCTGTATCTTGAAATGTAGGAAGTGTAGCAAGGTTCTAATATGTGGAGTTTTTTTCTGAAACTTGCCCTCAGCTCACATTTGAGGTGCAGGGAGCACCTCTCCGACAGCTGAGGCTCAGGGTGGCTGTAGTCAAATGACAAAGGAAATGCTGCACGTGGCTTGACTGAAGTGTAAAGAACAGATTCAGCCCTACAAAACCAAGAGTTAATGCAGGCCTTGCCAAAAGGGAGCAGATGAGCTCATGGCCTCATTAGTGTAAATATTGGCAATTACACACGGATGTCTTCAGTCCCTGAGCTGGGTGTGAGTGTTTGTGGACAAGCTGTGAGGGGAGAGGGGAAAAGTTGAATGGGTGGAGCTGTGTCTTCCTTGGAACCAGTTTGGAGAATGACCTGTTTTGTGTCCTTTGAAGCCGGGGCATCTCGAGGTCTAAGGCAACTTCGAAGTAAGGTGTGTGTGTGTGTCTGTGTGTGTATTATAGCTTTTGTATAAATATTTTCCCTGCAGTGAACTAGTTTGCTTATTTCTCTGCTCTTTGTTTTCTTTCACTCCCACACACTATTTAAACCATATTAGAGGTGTACAGATGTGACTTCCACCTAGTGCTGCTGTTCATTAATAAAGTGGTGTGTAATAAAGCTGTTTTCTCAAATGCACTATATATTTGCTACTAATGAGGAACAAATACTTACACGGCTTTAGAAGACATTACAGTGCAGTAAATGTCTGCCTGTTAACTGAGATGATGGATCAGGAGATGTTTGTTTAATGCACATGTCTTTTTTTGAGCTGCTTGTCACAGCATTTATATGCAGTGCAGGTTCCTTGGCTAACGTATCTGGAAAAGGATATTCCTCTGCCACAGAATAAATCTGTCCCAGCTGCTGTCTGAACCTCTGCTGTGCTGCCACCAGCTATCCTGCTGGAGCCAGTGCAGAGCAGGGACACCAAGGGGGTCAGAGGGATGGAGCAGCTCTGCTGGGAGGAAAGGCTGAGGGAATTGGAATTGTTCAGCCTGGAGAAGAGAAGGCTTTGGGGTGACCTCACTGTGGCCTTGCAGTGCCTGAAAGGAACCTAGAGAAAGATGGAGAGAGACTCTTGACAAGGGTCTGGAGTGACCAAGGGGGAATGGCTTTACACTGACACAGAGAAGGTTTAGATTGGATATGAGGAAGAAATCCTTCCCCGTGAGGCTGTGGTTGCCCAGAAGCAGCTGTGGCTGCCCCTGGATCCTTGGCAGTGTCCAAGGCCAGGCTGGATGGGGCTCAGAGCATCTGGGATAGTGGCAGGTGTCCCTGCCATGGCAGGGGTTGGAACTGAATGGTTTTTAAGGTCCCTTCCAACCCAGACCATTGTGTAATTCTGTGATCCAGCCCTTCCTAGAACAGTGGTTGCTAGTGAGGCTTTCTAGGATGAATCCACTCAATCCTGCCTCTCTAGGATTGTGGTGTTTCGTACTGACAATTTTGTTTGTTAGCTAAACTAGAGAATGAGGAAAAGGAGTGCTTCATGTAAAAAAGAGGTGATACTTCAGTCCTAATTCTGAAACAGATTCAGGGTTGGGATTTAGTGACTAAGCCTGCTTGAATTGAATTCACACTTATATCACAGTAAATCCTGTCTCAAGAGCTGAAAGAAGTGCTGCATCAGATATTGTTTTGATTTGCTGGTACATATCCTAAATATAATGCTCTTAAATTTTAAATTTTTAAATTTCTGCTATAGAAATTCTCTCACTGAAATCCAATAGAAGCAAGGATCCTTGAAACTCTGACTTGAGTGCTGTCACCATTTCCAAAGAAGCCTTGGATTTTTGTACCACAAGTCCATGTGGAGTTCAGATGCTTTTTATATCTAGTCTTAGGGAGATTATTAATTTCAGAGTTGTTGTTCCTGTTGAATTAATTCAAGTGCATGAGTGTGAAACTTCCTGTTAAAAATGCAAGGTTATGCTCTCAGCAGTGACCAAATACAAAGGAACTTTAGTAAGCCATCTGTTTCCTTTGCTTACCTGCTGGCTTGTTTCCTTTCCATATTTTATGGGGATTTGAAAATGTTTTGCAGCACAGTTGGATCAAGCCTGGTAGCTCCAAAGATACAAAGTGTTACATGCTGTGATGGGAGCACTATCACTCCAGCCATCAATCTGTGTTTGTGACAGCTGGTTGGAACTCACTTTTCTGTGAAGGCCATGAGAATTTTAGACACAGTTCATAATTACGAAGGTTTGTAGCTATGTCATCACATTTATCCTAAGTTGGATGAATGTTTTGTGCTGTGATGCAGTTAAATCTTTACTAAATGGTGTCTCTGGTTTCTTTAGATTGTCACATGTGATTTAGATTAAAACACTGTGCAAGAAGATGTCCTAAAGGCTTAACACACTTGCTGAAGTCAGAGATCAGTCTTAGAATTAAAATACTGAAGACAAAAATGTAATTTTCAAGGTGGAAGAATTATATCAGGTAATAACTGAATAGTTGCCGTTAACCAAGTGTAACTTTGCGATAGCTGACAAGAAGTGTGGATGAATGCTTTACCTCCTCCCCTCACTTCTCCACCCCCAAAAGAAAACAAGGTAACTCCTCCTTGCTAATTCTCACCATTACAAAGAGAAGAGACAATTTGTTTTTTCTGTACTGTAAAGATTGCAGCTCAAGAAGAGATGGCAGCTCAGGGAAAGGTCAGAAACGTTCTGTAATTAGGCAAAATACCAGTTGTAGCATTCTGTGCTTCAGAACAATGTGTCTTTCCCTCATTTTTTCCCACCAAATTGTTAGCTGTATTGCAGCAGGAGAAATTGCAGTGCAAGCAGCAGTTCCTGTTCTAGGCAGCTGAGGGTTCTTGGATGGAAGTCAACTGGTAATTTGTCTGGGAAACTGCGACTTGGGGAATTTTGGGTTATCCAGAGGCATGATTTCGTGCAGCCTTGGTTGCCAGAAACAACTGCCTGCACGTCAATGCTTGTACAAACTCCTGTGTTGGTGCTGTGCTATCCTCTCCCAGGTGGATGTGTGTTTAGATATCACTTGTGGCATCAGGATTTTGGCCTGTTTGACACAGATGGCAGACCATCTTTTGGCCAGTCTCATGGAGGAAGATTCCTTGGTCCTAAACTCTTTCTCTCAAGCTTGTTCTTCACACTGTCATTGTCATGGCTGTGGGACCTCTGGTTTATTTGTTTCAAGCAGTGCTTATTATCTCAGGACATTCTTCTGGAATAGTGAAAGAATAACCTCCATGAGGGTTAGTCCCACAAAAAAAACCTCTGTGTAAACACTCTTCTTTTCAAAGAAAGTCATGGGCTGATTTCAAACCCACAGCCTGTTCCTTTCAGTAAAAGTTTTGCCTGCAGAAGACTTTCGCATGGTATTTTTGACTTGAGCCTGACATGAAATATTTTTGTCTATTTACTGATGGGAGGCTGCATATCTTGTATGATATTTCTTCATCAGTCTGGAGGAGGAGGCTTTTTGGTAAATAGCAGGGAGCTTATTTCCAGTAGCCAATTGTGTATTTGCAGTTAACTTCATCTGGAAGATGTTACTTGACTGCATACCAGGATTTTTCTGGTGGGGAGGACCTTCCAAATGCATCCCTGTTCATGCTCTCCTGGATGGTTTATAAACCCTTTCTTGGTAGCTGGACTGGCTTCTTTGTGCTCATTTGTTTGGTATTTTCCAATCAAGCCTTACTAGCGCTAATTATTCTTATTAATGGCTTACAGCATGGCTGGAACAAGCTGCCTGTTTGTCCAGGGCCCTACCTGGTGTCATAGCAGGGAAAAACAAGGAGCACAACTTGGCCATAGTGCACAGGGAATGGAAAGTAAAAGGTAAATACCAAACTCCAAATGATGTTTGGTTATTGCTAATTACAAATGGAAGCACCCTGACTTTCAAGTGTACTAAACAACATGCTGGTGACTTGCTGGGGCTACAGAAAGTCACTGAACTGGTTGGTCAAAATTCTGCTGCAGCAGGCTTTTAGCCCTCATTTGAGGTGCATGATGCTTTGAGGCAGTGTGAACCTTCTAAAAAGTAGAAATGAGGTGAAATCGGCATCTTGATTTTAGCTCTCAGGTTTCCTTGCGATTTTCCACTTATGGCAAATGCCTTGCAAACATCTGCTTGGAGTATTGTTTCTTCTTAACTGCTAGAAAAGTCCTTTGCACTTAGTCTGATCTGCTTGTCTTTTGTGAAGCTTCAGCCTTTTCTATATTTTGTAAACAAGTTGTGGAGAGGTAGCTAAATAGTAGCATATATATACATGCTATATATATATTTATGTGTATATATATATGCTGGATTTTCTTTATGCTTAAAAATTGAATAAATATCTGAAAGACTAAGATACCATCAGCCAATTAGCATAAAAGGGGAATTTAGGGAAAATGCTTAATGCGTGGTAAACAAGGTAATTGAGGAGGCTTCAGGCAAGGTAATGGAGAAGTGGGGGAAGGAAGTAGCTGTGGAATGCCAGATTTCCAGTGCTTGGTTCTAAGCACAACTATGTGTGGCTGTGGAGCTGATGGCTGACAAACTGGGGAAAAGCTGTGATCACAGGCATGCTTTGGCTTGCGTGCCTCTCAGTAAATTAGTTTTGCATTCCTATTCCCAGTCATTGCTGAAATTAATATGCATAAGGTGAACTGGTTTTGAACTTACGGGATTGAGAAACCTGAAGCGAGATTTTTTTTTTTCCCCCAGCCCTTCCATTGGTTTCAGAAAGAAATTGGCACGGTATTAGAGGTAAGGCTTATTTTGCCTCCTCTAAAATAAAAGCATAATGTGCATTCTGGGCACAGATTTCAGGTCGAAAAATATATTTGGGGCTGTCCCATGACCATCAGTGGGGAGGCAGATCAGCTTTTACTAGTATGAAAGTTAATTAACAGCAGATAAAGAACTGAATACCTATGAAGGAAAACCAAAGACTAATAAAAAAGTGCTACAGAGTTATATTTAGGAAGCAGAGATAAGTATATGGCCAGAAAATTTTCTGGTTTTCAGACCTCTCTGCGAACTTCTACTGCACAGTCCTAGAAACCAAACCAGTCCTAGATCTAATTTTTTTAACTTACTACAGATTAGCTTTGCTTAGAAACTTTTATGAGGCACAATGATTTCAGAGCAGAGATCTTACGTTTCTGATGTGAGTGTATGTTCTTAGTGGCAGGTCCCCAAAGGGGAATCCTGTGAGCTCTTGTGCAGCACATGGAATCCCAGAATCCATGGAGGAAAAGGCCTCCAAGATCATTGAGTCCCACCTGTGATTGATCCCCACCTTGTCAATTAAACCAGAGCACTGAGTACCACATCAGTTGTTCTGTGAACACCTCCAGGAATGGAGACTCCACCTGGGCAGCCCTTTTATTAACACACTCCTTTAATTCAGCCCTGCCTCTTGGTCTGAGGGATGCACGTACCACAAATTCATTTAGTCTATTAAAACTATTTGTCCTGTAAAAAAATGAATGGGAATGTTTCCCCTGAGCTTGAACTGATTCAAAGGCACTTTGTTCAGATCATTTGCAGCTTTGGTGAATGCTTTCTTCAAACTTGGAAGTGTCAGCAAATATTTCCTTATTATATGATGCTTCTCTTTAGTCTTTGCTTTTTTTAAAGATGGACTGTAGGAAAACAAATGACCAAACCTGATCTGCACTGAGCACAGGACTGTACATTGTGTGCTGACTGGGGGAAAAATGCATTTGCTGGCTTGCTGAATTGAGATAATACTTTGGATGTTGACAGACAGAAAAACAATTAGAGCCGTCGGATGCTTTGCTGACGTGTGCGTTGTCACATGGAGAGATGGCTTGGTTGGTGCCAGGAAATCTGAACTGTTCAACCCTCAGCAAGTTATTAAGTTAATTAATAAAGTTCCTTACAGCTGGGCTTGGAATGTGAGGTCTGTTTATTTGTGAAGACAACTGGTCCAAGAACAAATAACGGAGGTCACTGATGAGGGCTGTGAGGTGTTTTCTCAGTCATTGCTATGTTACAGGCTGGTTAAAGATTTTCTTCAGCTTAGTTTGTTGGTATATTAAAATGGTGTTAACTTGAGTGAAGTGTTTCTGTGTTTGTACATAGCTAACACTTGTGCAGATAGAAGTTTTCTTTGAATTACTTTATGTGGGAAAACGTTTATCAAAACCCTCTTTGGGTTTTCAGGTTCTTGTTCATGTCTGAAAAGACTATTTCTGTATACATTGATATTCTTAAAAGTGATGACTTTTCTACTGAGTGTGCAGGTCTGTTTGAGGTCTGGTTTTGCTTACAAATCTTACATATACTTCTGGACAGGTAGGTTTGGGCAGGGATTTTGGGTGTGTTTGCTGGCCTGACTTTACTGCTTGGTGCTTTTCTGCTAAAGCTCATCCTGTTGGTGTAGTGGGACCGGGCTCTGGCTGTAACAGGCTGTGAGGTTGTTGCTACCCCAGCCTGTCACGTGAGGATCACTCAGGTGTCTTCCGCATCCTATGTCAGTATTTGTCATCTGCTGGGTGAACTGTTTGGTTGTAGATGGGAAGTCACTTTTCCCCTCTAGCTTGGGGGCAGCACTGGTGCATCTTTTAGATGCAGGAAGAGATGTTCACATCCCCAGGAGAAAGCAGCTCTGGTTAGACTGTAGATGTGAACAGCACTATGTATTTGCATAGTGTTCTCTGCACCATTTCTGCCTCCATGCGGTGCAGTTCTGTTCAATGCATCAGCATCATCAGATTCCATGGTTCTCATGTAAGCCTACCCTGCCTGTCTTTACTAATCTCCTCTAAATTTCAGATTTCTTTTACTCTGTCCCTGTGTTATCCGTTTTCCTGGTACTTGATTCTTCAAGACAAAAATATTGTCTTTAGTTTTATCACTTTATCCATATGGGATTACCTGAGTACATGAGCTTCTTTTGTTGTATTATCACTGTTTATTTTCCCTCTATCTGCTTAAGCAGCCCAACTGTCTCATTAGGTATTCTTTATTTGATTTTGGTTTTTTGGTGTTGGTTGGTTTGTAGGTGGTTTTTGGGTGTTTGCTTTCTTGTTAGTTTCTGGGTTTTTTTAAGACTTAATTATAATTGTTGGTGGTCTGGTTTTTGTTTCGTTTTTGAGGGAACATTCTATATTTTGAAGACAACAATTTTTAGTGGGTTTACTACAGAATTTTTGTGTGTAGTATCATTGCAGTGCCTATGGAAAAACCTGGGAAAAGACATTAGACCACGTCTGGTTCCTCACAGGACCAGCACAGTGCTGGCAGGGGTTAAACCACCCCTACAACACTCTCTCTGATGCATCCCCTTGTTTTAGAGGGAGAGAGAAGCAATCTGTCTGCTCGCTTTGCTCTCTGGGTTCTGGTACAAAATGTATGGGTTTGTTTGGAATAGGAACCTTCAGCTGCTTCTGCAGGGAGAAAAAGCTGGACTCTCATGGATGGCTGTAGTTAAAAATGTTTCCCCCTTGTTTTTTTTGCAGCTTCACCTGCTAGAAATTATTGAACAAACACTGAAAGCATCCTTTCTAGTCCCTGGAAACATTCAGGCAGCATATAAAGGAATAGGGGCACCTGTTACTGGAAACTGTTATGAGTTTATTATGGAGTTGTTTATTTAGTGCTATTTCTCTGGGTGCTCTTTTTGTAACAACTCATTAAATTTTGGGAAATAAACTGTAATGAAACTTTGGGTGAGTCTGCAGAAGAGGTAGACATTGTTAAAGCATGGGCTCCTAGAATGGAATCACAGAATTATTGAAGTTGGACAAGAACACCAAGTCCAACCTGTGCCTGATCCCCACCTTGTCACCCAGCCCAGTGCACTGAGTGCCACATCCAGTCCTTTCTTGGACACCTCCAGTGGTAGAGACTATGAACCTCCCTGGGCAGCCCCTTCCAGTGCTTCACAAACCTTTCATGATTAAATTCCTCTGAATATCCAACCTGAGTTATCCCCTGGCACAACTTGAGGCTGTTCCCTGGGAGCAGAGCCTGCCCTGCCCCTGGCTCTCCCCTCCTGTCAGGACATTGTGGAGAGCCAGAGGGCTTCCCCTGAGCCTCCTGTTCTCCAGGCTGAGCCCCTTTGCCAGCTCCCTCAGCTGCTCCTCATCAGACTTGTGCCCCAGCCTCTTCCCCAGCTGTTCCATTCCCTGGACGTGCTTCAGCCCCTCCATGTCCTTCCTGAAGTGAGAAGCCCAGAACTGGACACAGATTTGAGGTGTGGTCTCACCAGTGCCCACAACAGGGGGGACAGTCACTGCCCTGGTCCTGCTGGCCACACCATTGACCCAGCCCAGGTGCCACTGGCCTTCTTGCCCACCTGGGCACAGCTGGCTCATATTCAGCTGCTGTTGACCAGCACCTCCTGTCCTTTTCTTCTGGGCACTTCTCAGCCACTCTGCCCCCAAAATGCATGAAAATCCTGTTGTTGTTTTTAAAGAAAGGAGGTTGTGTTGGCTCTCCTACCTGATAGATGTCAAGGTGAAATTGTCAACTTTTCAAATTGGTGATTCTTTGCTCTAAACACCAGGATTTTTCTCTGTTCCAGCTGCTGCAGGAAGTCAGCTGCATTGTCCTTGGTGCACCTGCAAGAATGACTTGACTGATTTGCATTCATGGCTCTTGGATGATCTGGTGAACCATGGAGCTCAAAGTATGGGTGGATGGAGTGCAGAGAATCGTGTGTGGGGTCACCGAAGTCACAACATGCCAGGAAGTTGTAATAGCCCTTGCTCAGGCTATTGGTGAGTACTGCCTGATGGAAAGTGGGATGAAGCTTTTTTTGTGAAGCTAAACCCAGGGGGCGTGGGGGAGCACTGGGTTCCAGCAGAGCAGAAAATGCAATACACAGTGGGATAATCTTGCAATGTAAACTTGTAGCCTTGGATTTTTCACCTGACAGAAAGAGACTGAAAAGACAGAAAAGAAACATTTTGAAATCTATAACCTTTCCTTCAGTAAAAATTTATTTGCTAAGTAATAGTAATTATGCTGCCACTGGTTGTTGTAAATACAGCCTGGACTAAGGAAGGTGCTAAACTGTCAATATTCTGAGTACCAAAGAAAACATAAAAGCAATGCAATATAATTGGTTGGCTAATGATGTTCATTAAAATTATACCCACTGTAAGTATCTTTAGCTATATTGGAATAGTATAGGTCAATGAAATAGATCCTTCAAGATCTCCTCTGACTCCTGCATGCCACATAACTCACTGCTCATGAAAGGGTAACTTGGAAGTCTTTACACTGTTAGCCCTTTGCTGAACAGTGTAGAAAAGAAAAATAAAATCTTTCAGGCTCCACCACAGGAAAGTCTTGTCAGATATTTCTCAGTGATTAAGGGCATCCTGAATAAGCCTCAACCTCATTCCATCAGTATTTCCTATGCTGATACTTATTCTTCGCTAAAATGTTATAATTGGCTTTACATACTATTTAAATTTAGGCATTAAAACCTGTATTTTACCTAAAATTAATAGTTTAAAGGTAAGCTGCTGCATTTTTTAGTATGCCAGCAGTTTTACAGGATTTTATTAGCATTCTGACTCAATTTGAAAATAATGATTTCCTAATAAAAAGTTAGACCTATGAATGTCAGCAAGGTATTCTCCCTGTAAGCACAAAGTCAATTTTTCTGAAATGGATGTTTATATATTTAAATGTTAAACTTCTAAACATAATTTCCATCCACTTATATCTGATGGAATGGAAGACTGGCATTTGTTTATTTTATACTTTAAGAGGATTGAACAAAATGCTAGCATGTGCTTATCTGTGTGCACCAAATACCTTTTAAAGTTTCATTTAAAAATTGTAGAAAGTCAGTTTGTCTCTCAAATCTTGTAGTTGATGTTAAACTGTTAAATGTTTTTTTACTGGTTTAGTTGCAACTTTTTGTTGAATGGTAATTACTTCATCAATTGCTTCCATATCTCATTTTCTGCCTGCAGGATTTTTGAGAAAGAATTCTGCTAGCATGATCATTTTCTAGTCATGATTAAGTGATACATGTTTAGAAATAATGAAGCGGTTGTGATACTTTTGTTCTTCACTTTGTTTTCAATATCTTTCATTCTGTTTCCTTTGCCTTCTCCCACAGAAACGTCAGACTCTCAGTTCTAGACAGTAACTTAATGTTCTCCTGTAATTTCTCCTTGGGTTTTCTTCTGTATCCTCAGTTACTAGCCTGAACTCTGTAAAGACTCCCTCAGCCTTGGAAACACACACAGGTTTTGTCAGCTCTGCAGACTTCCTTTTCCGTAACACGTCACCAGTTTGTCTGGGACTCTGCTTCCATGCTGAGATAAATTTCAGCTGCAACCAGAGCCAAATCAAGATAATCCTTTGGAAATTCCTTGCCAAGGCAAACACCCTCTCTAGAAAACCCCCAGAACAATTCTCTCTTGCTGGGACAGCTATGACAGTATCAAGCACCATATAAATTACACCTGTGTGTCTTTGGCAGGGAGGGTTTTCCCAGCCCTCTGGTCAGGCCATTCATCAGGACAAAACCATCTGGCTGCCCCTGTGATTTGGCTGTAGGTCCCATCTTACCAGGAGTAATTGTCACTCGAATTTGAATGGGAATCTATGAAAATGGATCCCTCTCTCACCTGACATTTGGTGGTGGAAAGTAGCCAGTCTTAGTTGGCTTCCTGCTGGCTTGGCTCTGATGGGATTTTCCACTTTGCAATCTGGCTCCTTCAGCAGTCATATAACTTGGCTGCACTCAGGATTATTTTGTCTGTCTGTAAAGTTTGTGAGATACTCCTTTTGTTTTATTGTGCCTTCCAGTTTATTACTAGGTCCTTGACTTAAAGCATACAACACAGTCTTCTTCACTGAGCCTGAAATGTGAATTGCAAGAAATACATTATTTTCTTGAAGTGCAGGGTCTGGAATATCTGAAAACTGGCTTGCTTTACAGCCATATCCACTGAGGAAAGCACAAGCCAGAGATACCTGGATTAAGACATCCATAGTTAAGAAGCTTCTCATGGGCAAATGAAGCTGCCTCTATTCTAGACACGTGAAAAATAAAGCTTTGTCCTGTCTTTGAAAAAGAGGAAAATCAAAATTAGTATAGAGCTGTGGTTAGAAGGCACCTTTGGGCAGTATCCAACTCTGCTGCTCAGGGCCAGGCAGAGCAGGTTGCCCAGGACCAGAGGCAGCTGGGTTCTGAGTGTGCACAAGTGTGGAGACCCAACTGTAGCACTGTTCGCTCACTCTGGCAGTCAGTGCATTGTCCTTAAATGGAATTTCTTGTATTTTAAAAAGTGCCTTTTTCTGCCACTTGATCGAATTCAGGGTCCTGTCTCCTGATCTCCTGCTGTGATAAAAGCAATAAAAAGGTTTCCATCTATGCACTTTCCAACTCTTCCCCCATGTCATGAAAATTCAGTAACAACTTCAGTATACAAAAGTTTCTTGGTTTTTTTTTCTTTTTTTTTTATGTTCTAGGGCTATTTTAGCACAAAAAAATTAAGTTATACTGGGCTATGAGCCTTTGTAAGAGGTTCTGTCCCATATCCAGTGTCTAATCCTTTGGCCATGGCATTTGGTCACTAAAACTTCTCTGGCTAATGCTCCTTGATTCCTTAGAAATTGGAGCTCTTCCAGTAAAAAGTGTCTCTCTGGGGCTATACTCTTCATAAATAACATTTATGTTACCTGTTCTTGTACTGTAAGCTCCTTCCCTTTCCCCTGCTGCCTAGCTATTGATCACTGCAGAACAGGAAATGACTACCCAAAGTAAGAAATTTTTAGGTGGTTTTTTTTGTTGGTTTTTTCTTTTTTTTTTTTTTTTTAATTTTTTTTTGAATTGAAGTTAAATCACAGTCTCGAATGGCCCCTCATTCTTTAAACCAGAAAAATGGGAGCATTGTCTCATCTGGTGCTGCAACAAAGCTTATTTTTAAAAATGTAAATGTGCATGTAATTTATTGAATGCAAGAGAGAATAATATTGGTTGGATATAACTTTGGATACTAAAATTGTCTGTATCTGTAACATAGAAGGAGTTGGAATTGCCTTAGCTGGAGGGCAAGTCACTGGAATTCTGTTCAAGACAGACATAAAACTATTCAGTTACAAGTTTCCAGAGAGTGAAATCATCTCTCACTGGGATCTTAAAAAACACTTGATACTACCTTTTATGAGTTTTACCTAGATCTGCTTTATTTTCTTTTTAACTCAAATTCAAGTGATAAAGAAGCTTTGGATTTTTAATACAAATAAGAGAAGTGATTGTTTCATTGTGAGAAGCAAAGCCCTCACCAAGACAAAAATACACCTCAACACACAGTTTAAATAGAGAACCATGAGTCTTGTTTTAAAAATATTTTTGCCAGGAGAGATGAGCTTTTCCAAGGTTCATCCTTGTCTCTTTTAAAATTAAAAATGTGCGTTTGACAGCCCATTCTCAGCAAAGTTTTCTGTGCGTTCTGTGAAAACCAGAATGGCTTTGTATAAACATTGCTTGGTCATTTTAATTCTTCTTCTAATTGGGACAACTGAAAAAAAGTAAAAAGAGATTTGCTGAAGGTTTTAAACTTTGTGCATGATGAGATGGTTGATGAATCCAGCCAAAGGTCTGTCTTGAATGTGTATAAGCATAGTGACTCCTCTCAAAAATATCATTGTAATAGTGAGGTGAAAAGCAGGTGCATCCTAAAAAAAGTGAGCTAATCATTTTAGCTGATGATTAGGCAAATGTAGTTTTAACAATAGATTTTTTTAAATTGTTTTTTACTGGTTGTTTTCCATTCAAACACAAAAAGTAAAAAATCTTCCAAAGGAATGTGTTGAGAAATAGTGCAGTCACAAACACACTTGGCCTGTTCCTTCAGAAGTGCTGCTCTCCCACTTCTAGTCTCCATGAGGATTTTTATTGCATTTGTTGTGATTTCTTTTACCCTGGAGCCTAGAATGCATCTCCTCTACTCAGAATGACATGTTTGTCTCCTAGAAAGAATATTTCAGTTTAGAGACATGAAACTTGAATTTCTTACCAAAAGAAACCTCCTGCCCTCCTCCCGCTGATTTTCTGTGGCAAATAATTAAATTGGCAGACTTGCTTTAAACATTGGATTTTGGTGCTTCTGGCTGGAGAATCATGAGTGGCACTTCACTGAACAAGTACAGCTGTCACTTTTTAAAATTAAACAAATGCAGCTATCAGGATTCTTTTTTTTTTCTTCCAGTTGAGCATTTTTCCTCAAAGATAAATGGAGTGTATTTATTAAAATGTCAATGCTGTCTCAAACATGTGTTAGAGCATTGTAGGGCTCAGCCAGAGTTGTATCTGGAAAGATCAAACCACTTATTTTACAAAACCATATAGTGGCAAGACAAGGGCCAATGGCTTCACATGACAGAGCAAGTTTAGATTGGATATGAGGAAGAAATTCTTCCCTGTGAGAATGGTGGGGCCCTGGCACAGGTTGCCCGGAGAAGCTGTGGCTGCCCCATCCCTGGAACTGTTCAAGGCCAGGTTGGGCAGGGCTCTGAACAACCTGGGATAGTAGCAGGTGTCCCTGCTAAGGATCTCCTTACAATTTGTGTTTTTCCAGCCCCAGGATTTCATTCTCTGCCACTTCAAACAGTGACATTAAGAGGGATAATAAGTACAGGAAATCTCTGCTTTGGAAATCTGATCCCATGGTGTGATCATACAAACTTTCTGGTTCAGAAATGTGGTGACAGTAACCTCACCAAGAGGGACCCGGGCTGCTGTATGTGCTTTGCCATGTGTTGCTGTGTGACATCAGCCAAACTTCCCCCTTGTTTCACCTGTTTAGGACACAGCTCTAAAATAAGTCTGGTACCTCAGGATGCTTGGAAGAAAGGCAGTTGAAGTATGAAGTGATGACTGAGAGCTTTGTTTTGTCAAGTTGTGATAAACTCCTGCATACCCTTTTTTTTTGAGAGCAAGGATAATAGTAATAAACTGAGGCTGCAGTTCTGGTAAAGATATGGAGAGATGGCTGTGCCTGGAGAACTCAGCAGACTTTCAATGGAGCCTCTATATCTCTGTGGATATTTCTTCCTAGGACTGGTCTCCTCTCACTCTTTATTTTCTATTGTATTTCATACTTGTAGTTGCAAAACTTAGCATGAGTTAAGAAATCTGAGTAATTCAAACTCTAACCTCTATTTTGAAGGATTTTTTTTTTCTTAATCTTGGGTATTTAATGAGTTTCAGGTAGCCAGAACGGTATTTTTTTTTTTAATTGCTATGGATGTTAACTTAAGTATCACATAATGAATGAAATGTCAGCTTCATATTTCAAAGATACTGAATTCAAATCATCCTGGGTTGATTAAAATTGCCAGCAATTACTTCTCTGTCAGTGCTGTTGAAGATTCAGGAATTAATGCTGTTGTCCCTTTGGTAAGGCAGAGCATTTTCACCCTCGTGTTCCACATATTAATAGTTCTTAGAAGATTTTACCCACATGCAATTACTTTTTCTTTGCATTGCCTTGTTAAGGAAGACAGCCTAGTGCTGGAAGGCTATCTCTGGGAAACCAAGTGGATCAGAAAGCTGTATCCACATTGTGCATTTTTCAGTGCTCTGGGCAGTCTGGATTTGGCTTGAGCCAAATATTGGCAGGTCTGGCTTTACCTCCATGGAGACCTGTGTGCAGGCAGGTGATGGTGTGTTTATTCTTACTATGCACTGTGATAAGTCTGGGATGTTCATTCAAATTCAGCTCAAGACTGAGACTAGTGCAATTTCCCTTTTAGTGTGGCTGTCTTAAAATTTCTATCTTAAGTGATGATTTTCTTTTTTACCTTTATTTTTTTTTTCTAAGACTGTCCAGAGTGCTACCTTGCAAGGCAGGCTCTTGGCACAGCTGCTGTGCAGCAGAGGTGATGGGACCCCTGGGGAAAATGGGAGCTAGGAATGTGTTTGCCAGGGAACTGAGTGCATCCTGGTGGTCTCAGGGAAAGAGGAGAGACTGGGAGCAAGATGGCATTGAAGGATTTGGGAGTGAGTCTTGCGAGGAGTGGCTGAAGGAGCTGTGGGGGCTCAACCTGGAGAAAAGTTCAGGAGGGACCTTCTGGCTCTGCACAACTCCCTGACAGGAGGGGACAGCCAGGGGAAGTCAGGCCCTGCTCCCAGGGAACAGGGACAGGACAAGAGGGAATGGCCTCAAGCTGTGCTAGGGAAGGTTCAGGTTGGACATCAGCAGGAATTTCTTCCTGGAAAAGGTTGTTAAGCATTGGAAGGGGCTGCTCAGGGAGGTTTGGAGTCCCCATCCCTGGAGGTGTCCAGGGAATGACTGGATGTGGCACTCAGTGCTCTGGGCTGGGTGCTAAGGTGGGCATTGGGCACAGCTTGGGCTCAGTGATCTTGGCAGTCTTTTCCAGCCTAAATGATTCTGTGACCTCTGGTGACAAAGACTTGCTCCTGCCCACCCTAACCCCTTTTCTAGGGAAGGAGAGGTACCCTCATGTTCAAGACTCCTCATCCCACCACTTTTCCCAGAAATGATGTGAGACCAGGGTAGTGAGTCACCTGCTTGCACTCACTGCTGTAGGTCCTGGCTCTGAAGCATGGGAGACACTTCATGGAAAGATGGATCTTGCTTGGTGCTTGGCATAAACATTTGTAGCCTGATGGGAAAGATAAGGCACAGATACAATTTTTTTTCCATGGTGTATAATACTACCTGCATAGCAAAAAAAATGTAGTGCCTGAAATGCTTTGCTTGTAGAGGATGATGGACTTTTGGGTGGGAGTGATAGGATGAATCATTTGTCCTGAAAAAGGGAATTGATGACCTCTCAGGTTACAGTCCTGCCAAGAGTGTTGCTGCTGCTGCTTTCCTTTGGAGTTTCATTTTCACTTTTGGCAGCAGAAATGGTTGCTCTGTCTACTGTGTCAGCTGCAAATATTGAAGCATATACAGGAGCTTAAAGTGAGTAATGTTGTCCTACTACCTTCATGGAGTATAATTTAAAAATCTGCCTCTTGAGAGTCGAAAAAAACGTTCATTACCTTGTACCTATATTTCATTAGTTTAATCACTGTTCATTGTGATGGAATCTGTGTTTAAATTAGCAAATTCCATCAATCTCAAGCTAAGACTACAGTGCCTGGGCACATGGCATGGACACTTGGGTCCAGAGCTTGTGTTTGGCTGTGCAGCAGAGCCAGATCTAGGACACTGAGTGTAGTTTGCCATTCAGTGTCACAGGAAATTCAGGTTCAGACCACTCGTGACAGCTATTTGCAGGCTGTTAGAATACCAGCATTCTGGAGTCCATGTAGTTCCTTTTTTGATGTCTTTCTCAATTTTGAAATAAATTATTTTTCTGAAGGGGTTCCTGTAATTATAGAACCTGTGATAAGTTTGTGTGCTTAGGGAGCTGTAGATGGAAAGTTAACCTCTTAACCTTGACACTGCCCTCTGTGCAGATGCAGTATTTACATCTAGGGTTGTAAATATTTACCTGCTTCTCTTATTGCTTGTCATTTGCTGACTGCAAAGCAGATACAAGTTCTTGGTGATTGTTTTGAGATGGTAATATCATATGGTACATGTAGGGTCTCCATTCTGGGGACCCCGTAGTAATCACAGAATGGCCTGGGTTGGAAGGGACACTAAAGATCATCCCATCCCAGCCCCCTGCCATGGGCAGGGACACCTGCCACTATCCCAGCTTTGTCAGAGCCCCATCTGGCCTAGGACACTACCAAGGATCCAGGGGCAGCCACAGCTGCTCTGGGCACCCTGTGCCAGGGCCTCACCACCCTCACAGGGAACAATTTCTTCCTCATATCCAATCTAAACCTGCTCTGTGTCAGTGTGAAGCCATTCCCCCTTGTCCTGTCACTCCAGGCCCTTGTCAAGAGTCTCTCTCCATCTTTCCTGTGGGCTCCCTTCAGGCACTGGAAGGCCACAATGAGGTCACCCCAAAGCCTTCTCTTCTCCAGGCTGAACAATCCCAATTCCCTCAGCCTTTCCTCCCAGCAGAGCTGCTCCATCCCTTGATCCCCTTGGTGTCCCTGCTCTGGCCTGGCTCCAGCAGCTCCCTGTCCTTCCTGAGCTGGGCCCAGGGCTGGATGCAGCCCTGCAGGGGGGTCTCAGCAGAGTGGAGCAGAAGCACCTTTCCCCTGCTGCCCATGAAGCAGCTGGACTTGAAATAGGGTGCAGAGATTCTGTGCTTTCTCCAGCTCTTGAATTCCTGTTTTCTGAAGAGGAAACTACAGAACACAGCACTGCTTGTGCTTTTTTGGGGCCTGTCTGGATGGTTTTCTTTACCATTCCCATCAATACAAGGCTTTGATAGAAGTGCTAAAAAAAAAAAGTCTAATATATTCTAGTTGCACTTAAAGCGAAATTTTATTTCAGAAGTTTTAGGGATGTTCACTGCTGAACTGGTCATTGAACCTTCCTTCACTCAAGATACTGCAAAATTCTGGGTGTGATTCAATGTAATATTCAGCTGGAGAAACACTGTAATTTAAGGAATGCTGTACATTGCTGATACATGGCCATTACCTGAACGCGACTGTAACTTAATTTTTAAAATAATACGGTTGCATGAATGAGGCTGGCCTGAGTTCTGCCAGGTGCTTTTTGTGTCCAGAAGCTTGTGGACAAACATCCAGGGCAAGAAGCAGCATGCAGGTGTCAAACTGTTCCTCATCAACAAGCCAGGCAAGCTGCTTTCTCCTTGTCAGTGGTGGCTGCACATCAAAACCAGCAGTTTGCTTCAGGGACGCCTGTGTTCTGAAATACTCTGTCATTAGTTGTGAATTAACTCATTCACCCTTTCATTTGTGAATTAATCCCCTCTAATGCAGGCAAACATCACAGTTGTGGTTGTCTGGGTATTGTTAATCTGCGTCATGCACAGGCTGAGCACTAGACCTGGGTAATGATCTCGGAAGAGAACAGCTTTGTTTTAGAGCAGTCCTGAGCTCCAGGTGTGGTTGTTGAACTGTGCAAGTATTACTTCTACAAAACACTTTCTTTTATGTGGATCTTGAGTGCAGAGTTCATTATTTAGGGCTGCGTGTTGATTTGGAACCCTAAGCTAAGATGAAAATAGTTCTTGGCAAGTCTGTGCGTAATTCTTTAATTCACTTTTGGTCAAGGCTGTTAGCGTTTCATTCTCCTCCCCTTTCTTTTTTCTTTTCCTTTTTTTTCTTTTGTCTCCTGTTACATTTCTTTTAAGTAATGAATTTAATAGCAGAGTGAATAGAAACTGCACTCTGCTCGCTCCCCTAGTGGTGCCTACTCTAGTTTGCAATTTCAGGACTTCTTTGAACCTGACTGTTTCTGACACAACATGAACATTAGTAGCACAACCATGATTACAAGCTGGAAGCTTCTAAGATGAACAAAACAGAGCAGTGAAGTGCGGCCTTTGTCCTGGGGTATGTTTTTACTAAATTTTTCTTCTCCAGGATTTATTGTTCGTGTGCTATGGCAAACAGAAGTAGGATTATTTTTCCTGTAACAATACCAATGCCTACTGCAAACAAAAAATCACAGATCAATTAGCAATATTGTGAGTTAGCAAAAACCTGTCACTTTATACCATATACTTTTATAAACTTGATTTTGAAGAGCTGTATTAGAATAAGCTTTGAATCTCTTCCTGAGAGCGATAGCCAAGCATGTTAGTATGCTTACAGGTTTGGGGCTTTATCCCACTTTTTTTTCACCAGTCCCTGGCCAGAGTCACTTATTTATATGGTATTTGGGGTGGTGGATTGCTGTTCTCAGGCTGTCTGCCTTGTTTTGCTGACTTCCATCAGCCAGATCTTTCAGCTCTCACTCCTAACTTGGAAGTTAACGTGGACATTTTGGTCTCTGACAAAATCCCTCTGGGATGAGCCACGAGCCAAAGCCACCTGTTCTCCAAGTGGTGCCTCTGCAGACAATTTTTGTTCTTATTCTTTGCTTTGGGAGCTAATTGTGAGAAAGTGAGAGCAGAGGAACATTTCCAATGCAGCAGTTGTAGCTCAGGAAGCTCTTCAGGAAGCAGTGTCCGATTTTAGGGGGGTGCACGGTGTGTTAATCACCACAGTGCAGCTTGTTTCCTACAAATCTGAAGTGGGGAGTCCATGTGAGTGTAGTGACTGGAGGTCAGGGGCAGATCTCCAGCCTGAGATTAGAATATTTTTGTCCTTTTGAGAAAAGTGTGATGATTGGGCAGATAGTATAAGGTAAGAGAACACATCAAATCCATTACCACTGATAACTACATTTCTTCCAACTCCTCCCGTCTGTAGTTGCATATATGACAGATATTTTAGGCTTTTATGTGCTGAAATAAATCATTTGAATGTTCAGTTCTCATGAAAATGAATGTAGGTAATGCATTAAAGTAGCTAATTATGTTTTTAAGGTTAATGGCAGTTGTGGAGCTGTTCAGAAATTCATTAGCATCAAATGCTTTAAAAGCAGTTGATATTTCCCATCTTTTTGTAAATAATGTTGTGGCTTTTAAGTGAGGTTACTTTTACAGGAGAAACTCTTCTGGAGGGGAAAATGCTGTATTTCAGAGTAGTGAGAGTGCTTAGAAAAATATCCCATAAGGGGTGTTGGAGGAGGAAGACTGCTGAGCCGAATTTAAGTGTGTTTGATAAGAACCCAAATGAAGCCATGAACATAAGTTGTATTGTCAATGGAGCAAGTAGAAAAACACTTAGCACTTACAAAAGGACTTGAGCTCCTTCCTGAAGGCTGGGTTACCCCAGTGGAGGTGCAGGAACCGCTGTTACAGATGAGACATTGTGCAGGGAGCCCGACTGCTCCTTCGCAGTTAAGGCAGCCTCTGCTGTTCTTGTCCCCGTGCTCTCCTCAGTGAAGGTTTGTCTCATCAGCAGTGCTGCCATGGGCATCACAGGCTGTGGCCCGGGCTGGGTTAGTGTCTGAACGAACTGGAGGGCATGGGCAGGGGAGCTGAGGCGCTGTCAGTCATTAACAGCTGCCGCTGACTGATGAAAGTTTAACAGCAAACATGCTGCCTCCACATTTGGCATTTCTACGTGGCTGTATGAAAGATCTGCAACTTTTTTTCTTGGTGTAGAGGTTCACATTGGGTGTATTTACGTGATGGTTACCAACACTGCCGGCTCACTTGATTTATTCTTCCCTGTGAGGGTGCTGAGGCCCTGGCACAGGGTGCCCGGAGCAGCTGTGGCTGCCCCTGGATCTCTGGCAGTGTCCTAGGCCAGGCTGGAAGGGGCGCTGAGTAACATGGGATAGTGGAAGGTGTCCCTGCCCATGGCAGGGGGAGGGAACTGGTTGATCTTTAGGTCCATTCCAACCTAAACCATTGTACGATTCCATGAATCTCAGTCCCTCCCAGGCTGCCGGCAGCCCGGGGTTGCGCAGTTCCGCGGTTCTCACGGAGTCAATCCTTCTTCGCTGCTGCCGCTCCCTCCCTGCGCAGGGAGGGTTTAGAGGCGAACTCGGTGATGTGCTGGCACCGTGAGTGAGGCAGCGTGTGCTGCGGCAGGGGCAGGTGCGCTGAAACAGCCTGTGCGGGGCGGGAGGGTCCTGTCCCGGTCCCATCCCGCCGTGTCCCCCTGTCCCGGTGCCGTCCCTCACGGGCGGAGCGCGGCGCGGTGGCGCCCCCCCGCGGCCGCGCTGACGCTGTGCTCCCTTGCAGGGCGCACCGGGCGCTACACGCTGATCGAGAAGTGGCGGGACACGGAGCGGCACCTGGCGCCGCACGAGAACCCCATCGTGTCCCTCAACAAGTGGGGACAGTACGCCAGCGACGTGCAGCTGATCCTGCGGCGCACCGGGCCCTCCCTGAGCGAGCGGCCTACGTCGGACAGTGTGGCGCGCATCCCCGAGAGGACTCTGTACCGGCAGAGCTTGCCGCCCCTGGCCAAGCTGAGGCAGCCCGGGGACAAGGCCATGAAGAGGAGGGAGCCGAAAAGGAAGTCCCTCACCTTCACCGGCGGCGCCAAGGGGCTAATGGACATCTTCGGGAAGAGCAAGGAATCCGAGTTCAAGCAAAAGGTCCTCAACAACTGTAAAACAACAGCAGACGAGTTGAAGAAACTGATCCATCTCCAGACAGAGAAGCTTCAGTGCATCGAAAAGCAGCTGGAGTCCAACGAAGCCGAGATCCGGTACTGGGAGCAAAAGTACAACGCCAGCCTGGAAGAAGAAATCCTCAAACTGGAGCAGAAGATCAAACGGAATGAAGTGGAGATTGAAGAGGAAGAGTTCTGGGAAAACGAGCTGCAGATTGAACAGGAGAATGAAAAGCAGCTGATGGAGCAGCTGCAAGAGATGAGGCAGAGGATCCTGGAGTGTGAGAGCAAGCTCAAGGACTATGTGTCTCAGATCCACAACATGGAGAGTGGCCTTGAAGCAGAGAAACTGCAGCGGGAAGTTCAAGAGTCCCAAGTGAATGAAGAAGAGGTCAAGGAAAAGATCGAGAAGGTGAAGGGAGAAATTGATATTCAGGGCCAGCAGAGTCTGAGATTGGAAAATGGCATTAAAGCGGTAGAAAGGTCTTTGGGCCAAGCTACCAAGCGATTACAGGTAAGACTTTCATTTTATCCATAGCTGGAGAAAGTCAAAGACTGTGACTAATTTCTCTTACACAAATCTGAAGCCTATGAAAGACAGCACAAGAAAGTTTCCAAAGTGAATCAGGGTAAAAGGCAGAATGTGTTGCTTGCATTTTCAAATCACATTTCAGTTTGTGGGGTTTTTTTTGGAGAGCAGACAGTTTTTATTTCACCTGTGTTTAACTTGCTCATTCAAAGTGTCTGAAAAGAAAAGCAGTAATTTGCACCATCGTAGCTTTTTCTGAGGATAAATTTCTGATCTTTGCTAGGTTTGTCTGCCACCAAAAGAGATGAATTACAAAGAACAGTCCAAAAGCAGCACCTGGAAAGATACAGAGCTAAAGTAAAGCCTTCCAGGGCTTTGGTTTTAAAGAACAGCATCCCTCTTTTCCTGGCTGACTGGCTGGTGTTCAGGATTTTATTTTCTCTACACCTCAGGCATTTGTGGCACATGTGTCAAAAGAGAATCCAGTCCCTGTTTCCTTGCTAAAGTTAATGATAACACCTGGAACTTGATAGAGCATGAAAGAATAAAGGAACTCCAGCTGCTAGCTGGATGAGGTGGAGGAAAGATTGGAGCTCCTTGGATTTTTATGTGCCACGTAAGATAGTCCCAAGGCACCACACATCAGTTGGAGTTGTGGTTCTTGCTGATTCCCAGGATTCACAGTTAGTATATTCTGCAGTGCTGCAGTGGCATTAAGGTGATTCCATTGTGAATATGTAAAGGGATTTCATATCCTTTCTCCTGCCTTAGAACCATGTCAGTATGAGCTGGTTTTACTAGATGATGGGGGGGGAAAAGGTAATCTTTTCATCCAAAGCAAAATGGATGAAAACTGTAAGCAGTTTTGGCCATGATTATCTATGCTAAGTTTCCAGGCATGCTGTGCTTAGGGATTTGCACTAATGTGTTTTATCTATCCTCAGTCACATTTACTGAGACTGTGATGGAGTTCAAAATATTTCTGGTTTGGTTCTTTTCATAGTCTAGGTTTTCTGGGGAAAGTTCCCATTCATTTTACATCTTCCAGTCTTGTTCTAAACCTAAAAGTGCACAAATCTGGAAGTCCACAAGAAAATAAACTGAGCTCTGCATTATGGAGCTTTGAAGGGGAGGAAATAGACAAACATTTTATTGCATACTTGAAGTTAAAGATATCTGCTAAAGCAGCTCAATCTCTGTGTGTGGGAATAGTCCAAGACTGTTGTAATCTGTCAGAGCTGTAAGTTTTGGATATCGTGACAGAAGTACAGAAAAAGATCCTAAATTATCATCTGTGCTTTGAAGGGGTGGGGAACCAGCCAGCCTTTGGCTTCATTGCACAAAACCCTTGCAGAGTGAGAAGGTTTTGGCCAAAAAAGTTTAAATAGAAAATGTGAAGAACAAGAAGAGAAAAGAATTTTACTCATTTTAAAATCAGAAGAATTACATGAGCTCTACAAGCAGTGCTGGACACTTTAGGAAGAAGTAAAACTTGGTGCCAACTGCTGCTCAGTTGATTATTTTTCAGCATTCACACTATTACCTTTATTTGCTGACATGCCAAAGTTTTTCTCAGGTGGTATGAGAAACTGCTTCTCGGATGACTAGCAGCTATATAAAAATAAAATACATTAAGAAAAACCCAATTAGGATCAGGGGTTGGACTTAATGATCTCAGAGGTCTTTTCCAACCTAAATGATTCTGTGATTCCAATAAGTGCTAGTGAGTGTTGACTGGCTTTTTAAATTACAAGATTAAAATACCTTTCAACTCTTCAATTTGCATTTGAGCTTTAGAAATTGGAAGCTTTCTCATCAAAAGGAGAAGCATTAGTTGCCCAACTGTAAATGTGGTCATGAAATGCTGCTTTATTTTCTCAGCAGATGTTTTCTGTTTCCTGGCAGGACAGGGAGCAAGAACTGGAGCAACTGACCAAGGAGCTGCGGCAGGTGAACCTGCAGCAGTTCATCCAGCAAACAGGAACCAAGGTGACGGTGCTGCCGGCAGACCCCGTGGAGGTGGAGGCCCCACATGTGGAGCTCGAGAGAGGTGCAGCCCTCGGAATGCTTTGGGAGGGAGGGAAGGAGGGAGAAGGGGCGGGCAGTGCCTTTACTGCCGCATTTACTTTAATGCTGGCACTCCTATGTGAAGGGAATGCTCCCTTAGTGAAGATATAAGCAAAACACTACGAGAGCACATTGTTGAGCACTTCTTTTCATTCCAAGGGTTTAGCAGGCTCTAAATAAAGAGCAGTATGCAGAGAACTTCTCTCCCACTGTGCCCGGGCATGCGTTTGTCCCATCAGCAACGCATTAAGCCTGCAGCTTTCAAGAGCGGCCGCCATGGCTGGCTGCCAGCACGGAACGTGATTGTACATCTGACATTGCTGTTCGTCTGGGTTCTTCCTCTTCTGGTGGGGGTGTTGTCAAAGCAGAAAAAGGAATGTGTCTGGATCCCAAGAAGCCCCAGACAGCAGCCGCACGGGAATAGGAGCCAGTCCAGCTGGGCTGCCAGCCATGCACAAGCCCTGCACAGATGGCTGTTGCGGCGGGTGCGAGTTGACTTTGCCCCCAGTGAAATCAGCGCAGCCTGCACGTGCCCACATCTGGATTTGGAATTTCCTGGGCAGAGCCACGGGAGCGTTTTGATTGTGTGTCAGAGCTGCGGCACCAGCACGGTCGTGTGCTTTTTGCAGCACTCTGCTTCCAAGGGGCTCTTTGCCTCAGCATTCTTCTGTGGTGGCTCCGTCCCTCTGCCCAGAAAGCTTTAAAACCAAAAGGCACTGAGAGGGCAAGGGAGTGGGGAGAGGAGAAAATACAACCAGGCCTTCAAACCCAATACTTGTATGAACTCTTAAATGGGAAGGAAGCTGAAGCTTTGAGTTATGTTACACGTTCAAGCTCTTTCTGCACATCCCCGTATAAGTGTGTTTGTGTCTGTGTACATGTGTCTCGTGGGAGGGTAATTCTTTTGCGTGGGTTTCATTCTGTTATGAAAGGAGTAGGAAGTGTGCACCTTAGATCTCCTCACTTCCTAGCCAGGCACTTCAATAGTTTGTTAGACGTGGAATTAGTTTTTCTGTATTCCATTAAGCAGGAGGAGGAGTGGTGCACCCCTGCTGATGACTTTTCTAATTGCCCTTTTTCTCATGCAGAGTCAACCTTTCAGTCTGGGTCACTGAAGCGCCCTGGCTCATCGAGGCAACTCCCCAGTAACCTTCGGATCCTACAGAACCCCCTGTCATCTGGTTTTAACCCAGAGGGCATTTATGTATGACAGTATGTACCTCTTCTAGAGAGGACCTAGCAAGGTACCCTGGACAAGATACACTTTATTTTATTCAGCCAATGATGAATGGAAGAAGTTTGTCTTGTTTTGTTTTTTTGTTACACCACCGTGTTATTTTTTCTTCTTCCTCCAACACCACTTGGAGCCATACCCTGTGCACTGATGCTAAAGAGACAGGAACTGTCTCAATTCATAATTGGCAAGGATGACCTTGCTGTCAACACAGCTTGAGTGCAAAAACCTTCATTGTTTTTGCCACTTCAGAAGTGTTTGGGAAAGTATTGTTCCTTGTATAGTCGTAAATGGAAGACTGAGGGTGAAGGAAACCACATATGCAACTTATCTGAGGTTTAATTTATTCCCTTTAATCAATAGACCTGTGAATGTTGACCTTTTGTATTTTTATTTTTAACTTGTGAATTATCACGTATGGCTGTGTGTCAGTCTGACGAGGTGACTTTAATTTGCGTGTAGCAACATCCCCCATCTGATCAAGTACAGCAACCTGCAATGCAGAGTTCTGAGGGGTGCTGAACCATTGCAGTGGTTTCTCACCACTAACTTTGTTCATTTCTGTCATGGGTCATCATATGTCATGTTCCATCCATTGCTACCTTTTAAGGCTTGAAAAGTGAGCTTCTGGGATTTACTTGCTGTTGTATCTGCCTTGAATGAAGCACCTAGTGTTCAAAAGATTTATGGATTTTAAACCTTGGCTTGGTAAAAATATTTCCAGCGTATGATTGAGGATGCACTAGTTAGATGATATTTTATTATATAGAATGTATATTTGAAATATTTTGCCACATTGTATATGCCTTTTGAGAAATAAGAAGTTGTCTTCGTATATCTTACCAAAAGAGAGTAGGAGGCTTTCACTGTGTGTGATTTTGTACTTCATTTTTTCCACTAGCCATTACAGTGTTCTTGTTTTGTTACAAATCTTGCTGTTGGAGGGGAAGAAAGACACAACACAAATGAGTAGCCACTTCCAACCTTCCAGAATCCACTCAAGTTTTGTGAAGGGAATAAACCTGGCAGAGTCCCACGAAGTCAATAGCAGAGTTATTATTGACAGGAGTGAGGCCAGGATTTCATTCAGCTCCCTGGTGGAGACATTGGTCCCTTTGAAAGACAGTCACTTAGAGAATGTAAAACTTCCAAGCAGAAAATTCACACATTTGGTGCTCATTTTTCACAAAACATATGAAAAGAGAACATTATCACATCTTGATGTTGCTCTAATGCAATCAAATCTAAGAAATAATTAGACAAAAAGGGTTTCTTGCAGAAAGTAGCCACTCCCAAATAGCTTGTTCGTTGCCGGCCTTGAAGTGAGATTGCTGCAGGGGACACCAGGTTTGTGGAGAAAGGGACTGGTATCAGTGGGGACACAGTGTCAGTGTTGGGGGCTGGCCTCATGGATGAGTTAGGGAAGGGATGGGCTTTCCCTGGTTTGGATTTCCTGTTCTAACAGCAACTCACAGCATCATCCCCACACTGGAGATCCCCTGGGCACAGGAGGGGACACTGTGCCTCACTGCAGTGCTGAAGACCTGGGCTCCTGATGCCCTCCTTGGCAGGGTCAGGATTTTACCACTGCTAGGAAACTCTAAGCTTTTTGCCATAGAAAAATACTTAACTCCTAGCATCCTCTTGTGTTGACTCACTGATGTGCAGATAAATGTTAATTTAAGTCTCCTTTTCTAAAAAAGGAGCTTCTTGACAAATGGAGGTTTTAAAAGATATAGCAGAAGATGAAGGATTCTTGAGTGTTTAATGCATTTTTTTTCCTTTCCACTTATCAATGGCATCATATATTCTAAAAATGCTGCTGTATTTAGACTTACAGCAACAGGTAAGGCTGTGAATATATAAAGGATCTTTCCAAATGGACTCTGAATTTTTACTGTTGGACTCATCAGGTTGTTGGTTTTTTTTCATCTTCCCTTGTGAGCAAACTGGAAATTGAGCTATTCCTACCTGAGGAACCTTTGCAGTGCTCACCCACTTCACTGTTAGTTTATCACAATTCTGTGCTCATGTTTACTGTGCCCATAACTTTGTATTAAAAAAAAAAGAATGTGTGTTTATATATATAAAAAAGGGTAAAACATACATAGTTTGGGGACAATATCTGTCTAAGGTACTTGAGCATATATGCCTTACATTCTGGGTTCAATTTACAGAAATGAAATGGCCCTCTCCAGTGGATATCTTGCATCTTCAGCACCTCTTGATGTTAGAGAACTGAGGCACTCAGCACCTTGCAAAGTCTGGCCCAAATTATGCTGCATGGGGGTGGGGGGAAACAGTCTTGTCCTGAGATGAAGTATTTTTAAGGCAGATCAGCATATTTACCCCAGCTAATGATTTTGTCATATTCTGTGACTGGTCCATCTTCCACAGATGTCAGTTTGAGCTGAATTGGGCTCTTGCATCATAAAACCTGCTCTCTTTCTCTGCCAGGTTATTCTGTAAGTCATAGGGAGGAGGAAAAGGATTAAAAGGAACAGTAAGAGCAGCTTTGGAGGGCTTGAATTACAGCTTTGTCATAGAATCAAGGGGGGAATTTGGTGTTGAGTTAAAAAGTAGCACCTGCTGACTGCAGCAGCTGTTGGACACAGGGGCCAGCCTGGAGCTGGCTCAGGAGTGACCACTTCAGCACCCCTGAGTGGTCCCTCCTTGCCAGGGCTTTGGCACCGGTGATGTCAAGGTGATCTGAAAAATGTTTGCAGCTTCAGCCACTCCTGTGGCCAAGGAGAGGCTTTGGTATCCAGACCTGCCAGTTGTGAGACACTGACAAATTCCCCTGCCCCCACCATACTCCTCTTGCTTATTGAATTTCACCCAGGCTGAAGTTCCATAGCATTTTCACCCTCTCTGTAAATAAACCAAAAAGAAATGGCATGCCCTTGCATTAAATGTGAATTGACCCATGTGTAACAGTTAGAAAAATTCCTCACGCTATGGCGTTTAGAGTTTTGCTTCTGATCAACTGCAGAAACTCACTCTTTCTTTACAACTGTACAAAAACTCCATTTTCAGAAGTGTTCCAAACCTCCTAGGGCATTAGCAGAAAGGAAGCTACACATACTAATTTTAACAAGTGCCATATTATTTACTGGGCAGCATGATAAAAATGGGGTTTTTTGCTTGCATTAAATAGTTGAATACACAAGCACTATTTTCCAGTGCACAGGGAATTTATATGGAGAACTCCTGTAATTTATTACTAATGGAAATTACTGTGTTACCTCTCTCATCCATGAGGATGGAGATGCTATGTTGTTAGGGGAAAAGAGGGGGATGACCATCTGGAAAGCCAGTAGGTTAAGGCTAAGGTGAACAGTCTGAATGCCTGAGCGAGGGAGAAACCAAGTCCCACTCTGAGAAGTCAGCTCCCAGTATCTTTCAGTGGGACTTAGGTTCCCAAGTGCCTGAATTGCTTCTGGAAATGGTATGTTCGCTTTGAGATTGCTTGCTTTTCTAAACCCTGGCAAGTTCAGAGGAAGTTCTTGAAGAAGAGAACTACCACTACTAGCATTAGCAATATGCAAACATATGAGGTAAGAGGGACAAAGATCCTTTAGTGAAATAAACATCTCCTCTTGTGGCAGCAATTGCCTTGTTTTTAGTGTGAAGAGTATTGCAATATTTTAGTGAACTGGGATCATATGAGTATGATCAAAGAAACATCGATCTTACAATTTTTAGTGAGTTACCTTGAAGCATATAAATTCCTGATGTGCATTAACTTGAGTGAATTGGGCCTTAATGATACATGTAAATAACAAAACTGTATTCAGATATTTTTTCCAGAAAATAGTCTCTAATGGTCTGTACTGTATCAAAAAAAAAGTGTCAAAGTGTTACTTTTATATTACACCTCCTTTTTTTTAGTTTTTTTTTTGTTTGTTTTGGTTTTTTTTTTGTTTTTTTTAGAACATTGAAATGTGCATGTTTATTCTATTTGCTACAGTATTTTAATGTTTTGGATGAAGGCCATCAGTTGTATGGAGATGACAAAACAATCATTCTGTCTATTTATTCAGTATTGCTGCTTAAAGTTTTCAAAATAAAGCTTTCAATGCCAATATAGTGACTGATTGAAAGCTGTTCTAGCTCTCTTCAGGTGTTTTTTTCTATGTTTGTAGAAAACTAAATAAGTGAAACTTGGTGTATGAGCTGTTACACCAGCAAAGAATTATTGCAATAATATTGGGGGCTGGGTGTGTGTGTAGTAAATACCAATGTATGCATGCAGTGAATGCCTTTAGGTCTCTTAAGTGGAGTGCTGAAGAATGTTAAATCCTTTGTGGTCTTGCAGGCACTTTGCACATGTGACCAAGTGCTGGTTAGAGCTTTGTGCCCATGTGTGGTGCGTGTGAGGGCAGAACAAGGGGGTCACAAAGGATCAACCCGGAGCCCTTTGAACCAGATTGGATTTAAGGACGTTCTTGAGTGTTCCACAGATGTGTGTCTGACTGGGGCCTAAAACATGTGTTCTGATACAAAACCCTTTTAGTTGCAGCAAGGATGCCTCAAGTGTAGCTGGTACCTCTGAAAATTTTGGTTGTTCTGAAATGGATCAAGTGTGCCTGCTGTACTTGTGAAGTGTGTCAGAATGCTGAGAGCGTTCACCTTCACCATCATCCCATGAAACTTCTAACTAGAGGTTCTGACTGGAACACTTGAGTTGCTGATGCTTTAACCTAGGGAAGCAACACAAACTGTGAAAACACAAGTGAGCGTTTTATTATCGCTCCGCTTCAATGCAAGATGAAAATCTGTATTATATGTAACTATATTTTTTGTCATTTAAAAAGCTTCTATTTTTTATTATTCTCATGAATGGTTGACAAAAAGTATTGGATATGCTCCCATACAATAAATTCCCCTCTGAAACTTTGGGTCTTTACAGTTCATGGTTTGCTGGGATTGCACCGTTCATGTCGCGCACGTCTCACGACAGAGCTGCTGGGACTCTGTCAGAGAACACGGGGCCTGAAGGCAGGGCCAAGGCTCCTTTACTGAAAGTGTGCTATAATCTCAATCAGATAAAGCCCAGGCACTGCAAGAGGGAAGAGGAGCTTGTTTTCAGCTGAGGAACTGTTACTAAAATTACAGTAACCCTGAAATGACAGAATTGGTCAGTGACTCGGGGGAAGTATAACTTAAAGAGGCAGAGGGTCACTTGGAGGTGATCAGGGAGGGGAACTGAATGTACAGATTCTTCCCACAACAAATGCAGGGTGCCCTGATGCTTCAGGGAGCAGGAAGAAATTAATCTTTGAACAAGGGGCAGAAGGCCTTTTAGGCCAGATTCAGGTGTAGTTGCGGTGCTGAGACCAGAGAGGGTGTGAAGCCATTTGAGCTAATCAAGGCTGGGAACTTGATACAGCTGGAGACTTGTGATTTAAGCCATCCAAATGCAGTCCTTAGTCTAATATCCCAACAAATGGATTTTCCTAAGCTAACTGGAGCCTAATCTCATTAGGTGTGAGGAGAAGTGAGCTAACAGTAGTGGCACTGTTGACTGGCAACAGGACAATGCCATGAACTCCACTGAAGCCCTAGCACGTGGCACTGCTGTTGTCAGGGCTGTGGAAGTTGTGGAGGCCCTGTGCTCTGAAAGGTGCCCTTTCCTGCTCCTATGCCAATCAGCTGGCTGGCTTTTGTAGTAACTAAGGTTTCTCAGTGTGCTTAGCAGAGCCAGGGCTACAGCTGATATTTCTGATCTTTTGCTTTGCCTTTAAAGAACAAAGTGGTGTATTTGTATGTGGCTGCTGCAGCACTAACTAGCTCAGTGTAACTGGACCACTAATGAGTTGCAAAACCAGACCAGATCAATGATCCATTTTGTTCAGAAGCCATACTGAATTCTTCTGACTGTCATGTCTATGTCAGCTAGGTAGTATTCCTTTATAACCCAAATTCTTAATGATTGTTTCAACTAAGATGTCTGCTCTCTGAAGTAGGGCACAATGAGCAATGGTGCCCATTATTGCCTTACTTGAAAATTATATATTTGCTACCTTTGATATTGTAGCTAGTGTTAATGAGTATTTTCTGGGTCAGCCACTGCTTCATCATTAACTTTCTCCAGAAATACTGGATGGAGACAATCTCAGTTGGTGTATTTTGTTCACTTTTTCCAGGTGGATGTGCTGTGTAATTTTTTCCCCATCCTTTGCAATGGGTTCTGTGTACTGTCCGGGACTGACTGGAAAGAAGCCTCTTTGGTATTTGCTAGTGCAAGAAGGAACTGATGCAATCAGAGCTGATAAACTTCCCTGAGCAACCACACTGCTTGTCTGAGTAACTCAGGCACTGTCAGTGTCCTCATGCCACTTCTGGTGGCTCTGTTTGTGCCTCCCTCCTTGCTGCCACACAGTCAGCCCTGGAGCTTCTCCTCCATGCAATCTGAAGTTTGATTTCTAGAGGTTTTTTTGGTTCTAAATCTCTGGCTATGTAAAAGCTAAAGGGATCTCTGGAAGAGTGAGAGAGTGTCATCACAGTGTCATCACACTTCTGTTCAGACATCTAGAAGGTGATGGAGGTGAAATACCACTACACCAAACTGTGCTTATTGTTTCAGCTACTTGCTTTGTCTTGTTCTACCCTTCTGCAAAAGGAGGAAGGTAGTTGGTAATTGGGAGACTTAGTAGGAAAATGCAGCATGAAAGATCGAATATTCAATCCTGGGTCAAGTTGTAGGGAAGTTTTCTATGATTTTTTTTTTAATGAGAAAAAGTTTGAAGAAGAAGTATTCAGAAGAGCCCCAGCTGGGCTTGTGGAAAGTGTGCTTAAAAAACCCACCTAATCCAATGCAACACAAATGAGTTGTGCCAATAATTACCTGCCTAGGTACTTTTAAAAGGAGGGCTTCTGGTTAAAACAGAAACAAAAAAAAACCAACCAAAAAAAAAAAAGGAGGGTGATGGAAGGAAGGGAGTGAGATGTAGACCAAGTTAAACACCTTTAATGTGATTTGTATTTGCCCTGAAGTCTCTTCCAGTGCTAGTGTGATGGAAAGTGAATCATGCAGCTTTGGAGCCAGTGATATGATGTCACAGAAGTATCATCAGGAGCTATTGCTAAAATGAAATACAGGCCAGCCTTTAAGTGTGAAATAACTGGAATTTCTTTGTGGTTGCCTGTGGAGCTTCTCCTAAATTACTACCTGTCACAGCTTTTATTGTGTGTATCAAACTGCTGTTCATGAAACGTTACGTGCCCAGAACAGATGATTTGGCTTTAGCAGTCCCAATCAGCCTGAGGTGAACTTTGATCGATGAGGTGGAGCTGGCCCTCTTGGCACACTGAAGGGAAGCCCCAGAGTGCCAGCTGACCTTTGACAACATTTTGTTGTTACAACGTTGTCTTAGGCGTTTCCTTGACCTGACAGATCGGCAGCGTGGCTGCCAAGACTATGACCTGGATTCTGCATTGTCATCTTGCTTGTGTCACGCAGAAAACAAGCGTGGAGGAGACAGTGACAGAGCAAGTGAGAAAGGCAACACCGTCCATTAGCTGTAGGGCTGGGGTGAAGGGTTGTGCCGGGGCAGGCACCAGGTAATCGAGTCTCCTCGACTGTGCCAGCGCTGCAGTTCCCTGCAGGCACACACGAGAGGGCAGCAGTACGTGCAGCAGCCACGAACTGCGATGGGAAGCAGGTTTTCTAGGAACACACAGCACGTGGCAGGGAATTGGGTAAGGCACCCAACATTCCAGCTTTAAACGTGTTCTTTCAGAAAGGACACAGTAATACTTACAAAGAGACATGTCTTATTCACAGTGTCAGTGTAACTGGTGCACAAATGATGCCATTTCTGCAGTTTCTGAGCAGGCCTGGAAGCTCTCTGAAACCTGTATAGATGTGGGTTGAAACATTCCATTTTAGATACCATCCTGTGCCTGGTGTATTTGCCCATGCCTGGGAAGCTCTTGTTTCGTTTCCCGGCTCTGCCACTGATTTCCTGTGTGTGACCTTGGGCAAGCTACTATAATCCCTATGGAGTGGAGTCTCCCAGCTGTAAGCCTGAGATAATACTGCCTCATCCCCTTTGACTTTGTCTAGATATACGGCAGGTCCCGTGGGGAACAGCATCTTGATTCCTATTTGTTTGGCAAATAGTACTGAGCACAACGTGGTCCTGAACTTGGTTGTGCCATCCAGATATTGCAGCACGAAATGTATTTTTATATCCTACCAAAGAGGGTGACAAGAAATCACTCAGAGTTAGCTCTGCCTTGCAGTGAGAGCAAGATGCAGGTGTGCCGGGGGGAGCTGGGGGTTTCTGAAGGTGAATTCTTCTTTAGCTTTAAGTAGATTTCTTTTTCTAAAGGGGTAAAAAGGAAAAGCAAGTAAAGGAATAAAACCTCATTTCAACTTTTGCTCAACACTCTTCTTGCAAAGTGCTGCTATTACCAGAGGCAGCCTAAATCCTTTTGCAAGTGCTGCTTGGGAGTGTGTTGTACCTGATCAATAGAAACAATTGACTGAACAGGCTGAGATTTGCTTGGTGCTCTTAAATGTTCCAGTGTTTCTGCAAGTCTTAGGATGCTCTAGCAATGTGCATGTAAACAGTAATGCACCATGACAGGCTGCCATCTCACAATTTTCCACTGATACCCAAGTGTCCTTTGGTATTAGTGGCTGAAGAGATAAAGCACACAAGAGTTAGAATTGTAGGAAGGTGCCTTTTTTCATTGTTTGCCAACTCCAAAGTGTTTTCTACGTGCTCCAAATAAATTTAATTAACTAACAAACACTTCAGCTGCACTTATGCTGGTGTCTTGCCCAGAATGAGCACCCTTCAGCATGTCTGAGCACAGAGAGTCCCTGCTGCTCAGTTCTGAGGTCAAAGATCATTTAGAGATGTTGCCATCTGAATGCATTTCAGTAACAATTAGTGCAGCTGCTGGCATCTGACAAGGCAATAAATAATCAGTCCTGCAGTACCTTATCTCATGTCCTGCTCAATAAAGTTCTTGCTGCTACCTTTGTACATTACCCGAGGAACTTTGCAGCAGGAGGCACTTACTTCTAGGAACATCTTCCTCCTTTGGTAGGAAGAATGGACTGCCCCTGGGGTGCAGTCACATGGGACAAGCATGTAATTCAGGTGTTGTGAGCAACTGCAAAAGCAGGAACCTGGGCAGTGTGAGTACCTTAACATCTTTGTTCAGTGGCAGAACACAGCCTAAAATTCCCAAGGAAAAAACTACTTTCTTCTGTTACTATGACTGTAACAATGATCCCAATCATACAATTTGTATGTATGCACGCACGTATATGTGTATGTAGCCAGCTTATAAAATATCATTATCCTTTTTGTCGGCTTGGGAAACTAAAGCCCAGGGAAGTGCAGGGCTTTCCCAGAAGGAGTACAAAGCCTTCATCTCCATTTACTGACTTTTACACGTGGGTCATTTGCTGAAAAATCTGTTCTGACCACCACAGAATTGTCCTGCAATGGTTCAGTCAGGCTGGGGGCCACCTGGCCTAACATTCTGCCTCGAGCTCTATAGAAAGAGCTGACTGGGCACATGCAGCTCACTACTAAACTACCCTTGGTGTGGCGTTACCAAAATAACCTACTTGCAGAGGAAGCTTTCCCTAACCCTTCAGTCAGAGGGTTAAACCCCTTCCTGATAGCAGAAGATACATATCCCTTCTAAACTGAATGAGAGCACTTCAAAGGAGGTGAGACTTATTCTCTCCTTTAGCAAGTGTTGCACCAGGTTCGACCAATAAAGATTTTACCTTTGAGATCTGATTGATTAATCTGTTCCAAACTTAAAACTTTGCAAAATCAGTATCTTCACTTACTTTTGATTTTAGTATGCTGGTTTCAGCATATGCAGGAGTTCAGCTCCTTGCATGATTTGAATCTGTTCTGATTTCTAGGTGGAACTGGATGATCTTTAGGATCCTTTCTATTCCAGGCCATTCTGTGATTATGCTCTATGATGTGACTGTACCCACTAGGGAAAGTGCTAGGTTAGCACTAAACTACCACCGTGCTGCCCCAGCCCAGGCAGCTTTGTTCCTGAAGGTACAGGTGGTGATCTCTGTGGAAAACTGAAGTCAGGGACATGCAGTACCTTCCCACTGGCTCTGCCAGGCAGCTAAATTGCCCTCTACTCCTTGGAATGCACTGCCCTGGGGTTACTAAACTGAAGCAAGCCCGTGACATTACTGTGTACTTCTAAAAGCAGGTATTGCAGACTCTGCATGTTCAGCAATCATAGCAAACAGCTGGAGTCCTGGAAATGCCTTCTGGGCCTGGCAGGACTCTGAGGGGAGCGTGCTTACCACGGCTGGCTCCTGGGGTATGGCACACAGATTGCTCTCAAAGGTCATTTTAAATAACTGTACTTACCTTGTCATTTACAACACCAGAATTAGCCCCGTGACCAGTTAGGCATTTTTCAAAGCCACTTCACATTTTTCAGACATGGAGGTATCTTTATGTTCTTGTTTCTGCACTCTGCAGAGCAAACTGCACTCCAGACACAACTTCTCTGCTGTGCCAAGGAGCAGGAACTTGTGCAGCCCAGGTTCACACAGACACATTTTCCTTTGCAGACGGACTAGGAGTGCCAAAGAGCATTATCTAATGATGGCAGCTTGATAAGCAAAGGTAGCTCCTTCTCTCTCAGAGAACAGATGTCAGAGGGAACACAGCCTTAACTCTGACCCTTGTCCACACACATTCCCATAGCCTTCAATTACCTTTGTAGCAGCTATTAAGGAATTCTTGCTTATTCTACACACTTTTCTAACGTTTAAGCATTTTTTTTCCTAGTCACGTTGGTCCATTTGCCTCTACACGTTTCATTTCTGACTTTACTCTGGAAAATGAAGTCCTGATGGCAGTGCATTCTGCATGACAGACCCTGTGTCCAAACCAGAGCATCTGTAAGAGTCTGCAGCACTGGAGTAAACAAACCCACCTCACATTTGTGACTTCAATTCCCTAACTCCCAGCAGCTTCTCCCTGGAACAACAGAGGGCACCACTCCTCACACAAAAAGCTGGAAAAGGAGCAGCCCTGCCTGTGAGTCATAGTTCAGGACCTAGAGTATTTATCTCTCAGGAGGGGATTGGGATTGAATATTCTTCCTCCCAGGAGGGTCACCTCTGCCTCTCCTGCTCCCTGTGCCAAAAGCTGCTCTCAGAGACGTGCACACTGTTCCTCTGGTGGATCTTGCCCTACTGTGCACAGAATGATTAAGCAGTTACTTACTGAGAAATAGCTATAGCCTGTTAGATTAGAATCTGCACTTGGGGAAGAGGAAACCACTGTGCCAGCTCCTACCCCTGCTCCCATGAGGATCTGTTTTTACTCCAGTGAGTTTACAACATAAAATGCATAAACATGCAGCATATCAGGGCTGAAGCCTCAGTTTCTCCTCTCAGGTGGCTGTGTTATCTTTTGATCTTGCTCTTCTGTCCAACAGGTGCCACCATGTCAGCGCTGCCACCACCAATTGTTTTGAAACAAAGAGACCTACAAGAGGCTACAGGAGAGATGAAGGGAGACTCTTGACAAGGGCCTGGAGTGACAGGACAAGGGGAAATGGCTTCACACTGACAGGAGGTTTAGATTGGATATTAGGAAGAAATTGTTCCCTGTGAGGGTGCTGAGGCCCTGGCACAGCTAGCCCAAAGAAGCTGTGGCTGCCCCTGGATCCCTGGAAGTTGGACGGGGCCAGGTTGTGCGGGGCTCTGAGCAAGCTGGGATAGTGGAAGGCATCCCTGCCCATGGCAGGGGAGTGGAACTGGATGGTGTTTAAAGTTCAACCCAGGCCATTCTATGATTCCATATCACAATTACAACATTGTTATTTCAGAAGAATCTAAGTTTTAAAACAGCCTCTACTAAGGTTTTCCCTGATTTATTAACCCTCCAGCTGATGCCTTCAAGGCCTGTAATTATTAATTTCTGTATAGAATTGGCTCATATGTGCATAATGTTGCATTCTGGTTGTTCAGTGTGCATCAAGCAAAACTCTTGAATGCCAGGACTCTGAACCCCTTGCAGCCCTTTCTGAGAGGACAGGGGAGGTTTATGTCGGACATTACAGAATCATAGAATGAGCTGAGTTGGAAGGGACCCACAAGGATCATCAAGTCCAACTCCTGTTGGACAATCCCCAAGAATCACATTGTATGCCCAAGAGTTGTCCAAAAGCTCCTGGAGCTGTCAGGCTTGGGACTGTGACCATCCCTAGGGAGCTTGTTAAGTGTCTCTGGGGGAAGAACCTTTTCCTGATATCCACCCTAACCCTCCCCTGACCCAGCTCCAGCTGTTCCCTCGGGTCCTGTCCCTGGTCACACAGAGCAGAGATCAGGGCCTGCCCCTCCTCTTCCCCTGGTGAGGAGGCTGCAGAACTGCTGTGAGCTCTGACCTCAGTCTGCTCTTCTCCAGCTGAACAGACCAAGTGCCCTCAGCTGCTCCTCGTGTGCCTTCCCCTCCAGGCCCTTCACCATCTCCATATCCCTCCTCTGGACACTCTCTAGCAGTTTAATCTCTTTCCTACGTTGCAGTGACCAAACCTACACACAATCATCAAGGTGAGACCGCAACAGTGCAGAGTAGGAAGAATTTGTTCACAGAAAGGGTGATCATTCATCGGAATGGGCTGCCCGGGGAGGCGGTGAAATCACCGTCCCCGGAGGTGTTTTAGGAAAGGCTGGACGTGGCACTGGGTGCCATAGTCTGGTTGACGCGGTGGTGTTGGGGCACAGGTTGGACTCGACGATCACAGAGGACTCTCCCAGCCTAACCGACCCTGCAATTCTGTCTGAGGAGTCCCGGCCCCGCCCGCCCCAGGGGCGGCCATTCCTGAGGGGAGGTGGGCCCGCGCGTGGGGAGGCGGAGCG
>VWZV01015947.1:17713-48759 GCA_013397155.1 Irena cyanogastra
TGGGCATTTTCCCTGCCCATTCCCATTTTTTGCAGCGGTTTCTTGTGGAAGAGCATCCTGGTGAGATGGGTGGCAGTTCCCCAGCTGGTGTTGATGCAGGGGGCACGGTGATCATGTATGCAGTGAGACCTGACAAGGTCAAGCCAAATTTTGTTTTTCTTCAAAAAACGAGCACAAAATTACCAACAAGTTCTGTTTTACCGAGCTGAACGAGAAGTCAGGATGAGCATCCCCAGTCCCTCATCAGCTCTGCCGTTTTCAGCTCTTGACTCAAAATTCAGGCAAAACTTTGCAGGAAGAGTGTTTTCCCTGGCTTTTTGGGGATGCTGCAGCTTCAGCGTGGGGATGCCGGCTCCTCTCCGCTCCCACATCCGCGGAAAGCCGCGGCAGCCGCGTGCGCACTCGGCTTGTAAAGATAATTAAGTTGCATTTCTGTGTGTTGTTTACTGTTCCTCTGATCCAACTGTTCCCCTGAGACTTCAGCTCGGGGCTCGTTTTTGTTTTGCAAACCTCCTCGTGAGTGTGCCCTTCACTCTGCGTCGGGAACGATTTTCATTTTACTATTATTAAACCATCCCAGACGTTGCCTTATTATGTGCCTCGGAGCTGAAATTCCTGGAGGAGGGGGGGAACACCACTCGCATCTGGGCTTGTTCTGCAGATGTTTGCTCTGCTCTAGGAAGGAGCAGACATTAAAGCCTGACGCTGAAGTGATTTTGCCCCGGGATGGGTTTGCACAGGTCGGCGCGGGATGGAAATGGCTTTGGCACAAAGAGGAACCCCAAAACTTAATTCGTCCTAGGCGGGAGATGGGTGTGAAAAGATCTTGTCTTGGCTTCCTCGGAAAGAAATTAACCATCTTTTTATCCTGAAAAAATAATTTCAAAAGAGAACAATAATTAAAAATTAATTAAATAAGCAGAATGAATAGGAAGAATCTGCACCGCTCACCTGGAGAGCCAAAACCTGAAATTTTGGCACGGCTTCAGGATCAAGCCCTATTTTGCACTTTTTAAACTCAGGAGTGGGATCCCAGGAGTGCAGTCAGGGCCTGCAGAGCCGGGGGTGCAGCAGGGATGGATTTTGCCCTGTGGCTGCGGGTGTGCTGTGTGTATTGCAGATTTGCGTGTGTGTTTGCACACGCGTGTCCCACGCCTGTTTGCATTTGCCCGTGCCTGTTCCTCAGGCATTGTTGCATTTCTGTGCATGCTGCCCATGCGTTGGGCTGCTCCCAGATGTGCATTGGCCCCCTGGCTGTGTCTGCACGTGCGTGTGCCCGTTTCCACCAGCGTTTCCAGGTGCGCATTTGCGCACCGCGCACATCTCCCAGTTTTCCCCGTGCCGTTGCACATTTGCAATGCAATCTATTTGCATATATGCAAATGCACACAGGCACATAAATCTGCATAGCAAAACATCAGTTTTTGCCCACTAAGACCCGGGGAGGCAGAGCTGTGTGCGCTGAGCTGTCCGCACGCGTGGCCGTTCCCACATCCAGCTCTCCTGATTTACCCACCCTCAATAACTTTCTTCCCATTATCCCTAACCCACAGACTCTGGGAAGTTTAATTTCTTCTCTCTAGTAATCACCATTAAATAGAAATTGTCTTTTTCTGTGTAAACACGTCATTAGCGAAGCTGCTTTCTGCAGGGTCCAGATTTCATTTTTATTAAAATGAAACATTTTTTCGGCTCCTCACTGTGTCCGGAGATGAAGAGGATAATTTTAACCCGTTGGGTTGGCCACAGATAATTGCACCAGTGTTTGATTGGGGCGATTAGGGAAATATCCTCTTTTCATGCAGAATTTGCATTTTTCTCTCTTCCTTCTCTGGAGCAGAATTGTGCTTTCCTACCCAGCCAGTTTTAATGATTGTTATCAATCCTAATAAATAGCCTTTCATCTTCCCTTTATTGACTTCTTTTTTAGCTAGGATGGGCTGAAAACCAGGTCCAGGTAAAAACTCGAGGTGGGGAAAGGCACCAAATTTCAGATCCTTTCTGTGAGGTTGATGCTCAGTAAGGGGATTGATGTTGGTTTGGGTTTTTTTTTTTTGGCACTGAAAGCCTCCCTGAAATGTTGCAGTGGAGTTTTGCAGGGGGAGAGAGGTGGGTTCAGTGCCAGGGGTTGCAAACAGCTGTCAGCATCTTCCCTTGCCAGGTGTGCAAGGGCCACAAACCCCCCCAGATCTGTGCTCTGCTGTGATTTTCCAGTGGTCCCAGGTCCAGCAGGTACCTCTGGGAAAAAACCTTTTCCCCACTAAACACCCAAGAAAATCCTGAAGCTCACACATATATAAATTCATCTATTTGATACGTCTCACATCAGACAAATAATATATGGGAATGATAGATAATATGCATTAGAATAATACATAATATATGTTATTCCCATCACATCATAGATACGTAAGGAAATAATAGAGACTAAATAATTTATTGATCCCATATTTTATAATAGGTATCATATGAAATAAAATAGATTTATGTATAATCTATTATTGGAATATAACTAATACATATCACTCCAATATATTATGTAATGGATGTAATAGATAACATTTATAACATGTAATGCTGGAGAACATCTAAACTTCTATAAATGTAATCTATAACATAAAACATCTATAACGTGGTATGTGATATAAAGTATATAATATAAGATATATATTATCATTAGGTGTTCATTAGGTGATGTGGTGGCCTCCCCCTTCTCCCCCTGCCATAATCATACCTTGAATTTCTGCCTGGATTGCTTAAAAACCCCAAATTAATTCTGAATATACACATATGTACCATATACAATCCATTCACTCTCTCTACCATTGCAAACCAAGTTTACCCTTCCCGCGCTACCTGGAAAATCGTATTTTCATACATGTGGGAGAAACAGATTCCCCCAAATCCACCTCTGAGCATCCTCCAAACGCAGATTCCCTGCCGGGACGGGGGTCCAGCCTCTCCCTGTGCCCCTGGCTGCTGCTGCTTCCCGTATTTATTTAAAATCCCAGCCCCAGGAGCGTGGCCAGCGCGGCCGCTCCGATGGTGTTTGCACAAGCCCACTGGGGGCCAGCGAGGGATTGTGGGGCGATGGGAAAGCTGCTCTTTTTCCCAAACTGCACCAACCAGCTCGCCTTTTGCTTGCTTTTTTTCCGCCTTTCCTTGCTTTTCCTTGCTCTGCCCCCACACCTTTCCTCGCTTTTTTTGTTTTGCTTTTCCTCCGCTCTTTCTTGCTTTTCTTTCCTTTTGCTTTTTCCTGCTTTTATATTTGTTTTTCTTTTAATGTGGAGGCATTCAAGCAGCCAGGCCTTCTCTCCCAGCTAGGAATTCGAGGTGAAAAATCCCCTTTTTGGGCCCTCAGGCTTGTTTTTCCCCTGGTTTTTGGGCTTTGGGGGGATATTGCTGCCAAAGGAAAGCGTCGCCTGGGTAAGTAAATTCCCGCGGTTGCTTCTCCACCCGACGGAGTGTCCCACTAACATCCACAACGCCCCAAAAGGGAGATTTTCCTCAAAATGCAGCAGGATTGTGGCTTGGTCCTCTAGAGAAATGAAATTACACGGCATCCCCGCTGTTTTGTGAGAAAAGACAGTGGGAATTGTTATTTGTGGCAGCTCCAGGGTGCCACGTTGTCCCTGTCACCTGAAGTTTTGCAGCTGGGACTGGGGGGAGTCCAGAGCATCAGCCTGACTTGTGTTTTAAGGAAATTTAACCCTTGTTAAACTGGTTGAGGTTGAACTGATTCAGCTCTTCCAAAGCTCCAAACACTTGGGACCGTGTTGGAAAAACATCCAGCAAACCCACAGCACCCCATGGCAAACCCTTCCAGCCCTCAGCACTCCTCTGATACTGCTGTAAAGGAATTTTATTTATTGTTGTTGCCAGCAAATTAGTTGCAGTAACTCTGTGTTTTCCTGATACTGGGAGGGGATTCCCTCTTTGATTTTTCCTTTGGAAACTCAAGTTTTATGATTGGAATCTTCCTTTGTGATGAGGAATACTGATGTCTCCTTCTCTCTCATGATCCTTTTATCATCTCTCAGCTCTCCCTAGCTGACCATTCGCTGTGCTGGTGATCCCAAATTTACTCCTTATTAATGAGTAAAACATTATTTATTTTCCTTTGAGTGTGGTTTTTCCCTATTTGAGCTGAGCAGTTTCGCTCAACACCAGCTCCAAAAGTTGCATTAAACCTTTTTGAAGCTCTTGCTGCCACTTAACAGGAGATTTTCTGCCTGAGCATCATTAGCTCTGGGGCCTGATTATTATTATTATTATTATTATTATTATTAAATTTTTTAAACTGATTGTAGTGTATTTTGAGCAAATAAAAAAAATCTCAGAAGCTTTTTCTAAAAAAAAAAGATGCAGAAATGCGTTTTGTGTCTATTGGCCCTGGGTGATCAACTCCTTGCCCTGATTCCAGGAATTATCTATGGGGCAGATTCCCAGGCTGGATGGTGAGAGGTGATTCCACAAGCTAGGACTAATCTTTGTTTTTAATTTAAAAGTCACCTAGATTATTGAATTAGAGAATAATGTATCATATTGAATTAGAAAACTCTTATTAAATTAGAAAATAATTTCTGTTTAAAATTTAACTCTGAATTGAAATTTTAAAATTTATAAATGCATTCCTGGCTTGGGGACGCATCCAGCTGCAGGAAAATATCTGTGAGGATGTTAAACCCTGGCAGAGGTCTTGAAATTTAGGTTTTTTGCTCCAAAACCCTCAAACCCACCAAAACACACGTGCAAAACCAGGGATTTAAGGATCGAAATTAGTGTAAGGTTTAATTCTGGTATTTTCAAACTCCAGAGTTTATGTTCCCATGGCAACGGGTATTTTTATCCTCTTGGTTCAGTGCTTGTGAGATAGATCTGTTGGGAAATATTTTCCCTCTGGGACCCGTGAAGATGTTGGGGTTGGGTCAGAAGAGAAACAGAAATAAATCCCCACCAGCCAATAGGAAGAATAGGCAGGAGTCTGGAGGTTGTCCCTCTCCCAATAAGCCAGAAAAAGACAATTTTGGGGATGCTTCAACCCAACAGTCAATGGGTCCTTGTGCCACTCTCTAAAATACACCAAAAAACCAAAGGTTGTGCTGAAAAAATCTCATTTTTCTTTCTCTGTATCGTTATTAGTTCTCCGCTTTGGGATGAGCCTTATGGGCTGAGTTGGAACTCCAGGAACTGAAAGAAGTGAGGGAAAATATCCCGAATTTTAAATGCAGTAACATTATCTAGACTCAAGAGTCTTTCCCTCTGGAAAATTATTTATATTGAGCTGCTTTTGCTCAGTCAAGTCTCATAACCACTTATTAGCTGACATTGTTCGCTGCCTTGGTTCATGTTATAACAATTTCTCAGGCTTTTCAGATCTGTTATGCATTGTAATTTTATTTTTTTTATCCACTGGAGACGAACTACTTGGTGGAATTCCTCAAAAAACAGTAAAAATGGAAAAAATTGAGATTTTGTGACTTTTCCATAAATGGACTTGTTGGTAGGAACCGATACCTGTGGATTGTGTTGGCAAGATGAGATGGAGAGGGAGAGAGAAATGCAGATTTCAAGATGGAAAGGACCTTAAAACTGTAGGATTTTGCTCCTAAACCCCCAAATGAGGGGAATTACACTGAAAAAACAATTCCAGAAATTTAGTCAAAATCTACATTGGGTCAAGGTTACTGCCCTCTTCCCTTCCTATTCAAATCCTAGATACTAACTAATTTTTAATACTATTTTTTTCCTGTGACCAAGGTGTTTCTAGCATCAACTGGCTCCAAGCCGTGGGTGAAAACACTGAATTAAGGAAAAATTACAGATTATTGTGCCGTGTTTTTCCTCTTGCCTGACTCAAACAATGCTGTTGGCATAGAAACAGCCTTTTGTGGAAAGGTCACCTGTGAGGAGGGTGGTTGAGGTGTAATTCAAGGAGATTACAGGGGATTAGGCTCCACTTATATATATATTTTTTTTATAGAGATAGGGTGTGTGCATATCCTACTGTCCATATATTCATGGACACCTGCATACCAACATAGATATATATATTTATATTTATATTTGTATTTTTTAAAGGAAATGTGGTAAGGGAGCAATATCCAGGAAGGTTTTCTAAATTAAAAAGTCGATGATGAAGCAGGTGGGGTTTTTTTTCCTATTTTTTTCCTCTATGTGGTTTTTTCCCCCCCATTTTTCCCCCTCTCCCTGCCACGTGTGGTGGGGCGATATCAGAACCCAGTGCTGCTCCTCTGTGTTTTTCTCTTGGCTTTAATTAAACCTCAGGCAGAGCTGGAAAAATGTGGCGAGACGAGATAATTGCGCTTATTCCCCGCGCGGGGCTGGAGCCTGGGCTTGGGGAAAAAAAAAGAGAAAAATAGAAATTTGGAGGAGATGTAAAGGTGATGGAGGGTGGCTGAGCTGCGCCGTCGAGGATGATGGAGCTGTGAGATTTGGAACGAGAAACTTGGCTGATAAAAACTACCAAAACTACCAGTTTTCATCCCATTTTCCAACGCTGTATGTTTACACCCTGGAAGCAGAAAAATAAGCAAAATTCTATTTTTTTTTACTGCGACTGCCCCGGAGTGCTTGTCTTCTATTTGCTTTCTTTTCCTATTTTTTTTCCATTTGTTTTTTTGGTAGCACATGGGCAAGGCAGGAATTTAAAAGGTTAGATCACTGGATAATTGCATTTGCATTGGATAAAACCCCCACACCCTGTGCACGTGTTCCCTGCAGCCAGCACGAGTGTGGTGAAAACCTCCCAGTTCCATTTCCTCCCCAGTTCCCCCAAACTGGTGTGAGTAAGGTGTCATCAGTGCAAAATACAGGAAAAATCCCCCCAAAATTCAAATACCCCTCAATTTCTCCTGTTTTAGAGGAGAAACACCATCATTTTTTGAGGCTATTTTCCTGACTTTTGAGGAAAATCAGTGCGTTGGAAATGGTTGTGTGTGGTGGAAGGAGCTTACTGCACCCTGGAAATAATTGGCAAAAAAAGGGTTCAGAGAGGCTACAATATCAAAAATCTCTTTCTCTTCTCTTGCCATCCAGCTATAACAGATCATGGTAGCAAACATTTGGCTCAGATTCCTTTTTGGTGATTACAGCTTGTCAAAAAATATTGTTTGCATCCTAGAGGAAATATTGTATTTTAACTTTGTTTTCATTCCAAGAAGTCAAAATATTGATTTTTATATATATATATATATATGTATTTTTTCTTTTTAAATTTTTTTTCCCTTTCCATGGTAAAATTCCAAAAGCGTTTTCTGTTTGGACACATGGAAGCAAAAAACTATCGGCACCGTCTGCAGACGTGAAATGTTTTGACATTTTAAAATGTTAGTTTCCAATTGACATTTCAGCATAAAATAGCATTAAAATGGCACCGAGTGAAGCTGTTGATTCAAACCAAAAATTAAATTTCATTGAGGCATTTCAAAACGGAATGTTTTTCTCCATTCTGAACTAGCACTTTGGGAAAAGCAGCATTTATTGCTGAAGAAATAAAATATTTCTCCCCAGTTTTTGGTGTTAAATAGTCCTGACCTGCTTGGCTGTAGGATGGTGGTCACTGCACTGGACCACCTGCAGCTGCCCACTTAAGTAGGGATGAAACAGCAAAGAGGGGATTTTTCCATCTGAATGCAGTTTTGGGTAAATCACCAAGTATTCCTTAGCTAAAAAAAAAAAATCCCCAAATAATTCACATCAAGTGAAAAAAAAATCCCCAAACTTGCATTTATTCCCACATTGGTTGATGGCCAGCAGCATTGGAGGTGGGATGTGTCTATTCAGCAGGGAGCAGCTGTGTAGGAGATCAGCCAATAATATCTCATCAGAGAGCTGAAAAGCTGCAGCAACCCTCAAAATCACTTTTATTTCTCTCAGTCCTTGTTGCAGCTCCCATTTCATGGGAAAGCATCGGGGGCAAACTTGGAGCAAGGCTGAACCAGCAGTGTCTGCTTTGGCGAGCTGATTGTGCAGCTTCAGTAGCTCCCAATTTATTAATTAACTCAGTTTCATGTTTGATTTCAGTTATTTGTTGGGCAGGCCATGATTTTGAGCAGGTTTTGGACATCTTGGAGAATGCTCTGGGGAAAGCAGAGGTTGGAGAGGGGGAGGCAGAGAGGGATTTGCAAGGTGTGATGATTTTGGCGTTTGCTCTGATGCTGGTGTCTTGGAAGTGGTGGGGAAGAGTCTTCTAGGAAGGGTTTTGGTTGGAGAAACAGCATTTTTGAATGCTCAAAAGGTGCTGACCTTCTGCAGCTGGAAAAGGGGGAAGAAAGCGTTACTCTTCTCATGGTTCTTCTTCCATCACCCCAACAAAGAAAAACAAACCCCTCCTGTTTTAGGGTTTGGGTCCTCCAGAAGTGCCAGTCAACCCCTCGAGTGGAAATCCTCACTTTTCTTCCCTGAGATGTTTTTACCCTCTGACATTTTCTCACAGACTGCTCCTCCTGGAATAGACCTCGCAGCCTCTTCCCACAAGTTAGAACTAAGAAATATTTAATAAAGAGGCGATTTAAGCTTTGGGAAAAATTCCATGTGAAAAATTGTCATTTCCACTGGGTCACACAATGGCTCTTTAGAAAGATCTCAAGTTTGACCAGAATTGATGGCCAAGGCTACAACTGCAGAGTGCGCTTTCCACCCAAATTGCCAAACGAGGTTATCATTAGTCTCTGGGGATTTCTTTCAATATCTGAAATCACTTAATAGTAGCATTTGATTTTTATGGCAGCCTTTAGGCAATTGGCTTGAGTCCTGCTTCTACACAGCGTAGTCATTGATGCAGGGCTGGGTCTTCTCTGTAGGATCAACAGTGCACTCATTTCCTTTGTAGTCATTAACTCAGGGCTGGGTCTTTGAAGGGTTAATTGATGTGTTACCTGCTGCTGTTGTAGTCATCAATACAGAGCTGGGTCTTCTCTGAGTGGTCAATGTTACTTGTTGAAGTTGTCTAATAACAGCTCAAAATGTGTCAGTGAAGGCTTCATAGCCACAGTTTCAGGGGGAAGTAGAGCATCTATTTTCAAATTCTTTCCACAATTTGCCCTTTTCTTGCTTGGAATTTGACTAAAAATTAGGAAATTCTCAAATTGCATAGGGAAGAAAGTATCACAGAATGATGATCTAGGAATATCTTAATGTTGAATTCTTGGGTGTGAACGTTATGGCTTCCGTTTGTCTTCTTTCAGTATTAACCAGAATTAGCGTGTCAGTGGTGTGGGCTGATACCACACCTGACACTCCACAGGGTAAATGCCACATCCATGCTTGCTCTTCAACTGCCAGCTTTCATTTTGATGGGAAAAATCTCCAAAACATGCAACAAGAAACGTCTGATTTCCTGGAACTGCATTTTTCATGGAAGACCTCTCATTTTTCTGATGTGCACCGAGCACGGACATTGGCAGTAACAACTTGTACCAAGGGGTACTGATCACATGCAGCTCAAATCTATCACAGCCTTACTGCAGGCTATTAATACTTTATTAACTCCATTTAAACTCTGCCTTAATGCTCCTGGTGTGACAAGTGTCTCTGCATAGAAATTATTAAGAAAAGACGTTTTTTAATTGAATTATGGAGTGGTGCTGGGACACGTATGCAGCCCACACTGTGCCCTGGGTAGCCATGTTTCTGCAAATATTCTGTGTACATTTGCATGCAATATAATATTGGATCTGGGGGGGTTTGCTCCCAAACTATCACTGGAAAAGAAGCTTCTCAGGAGCTTGTTTCCAGCTGAGCCAGCCCAAAGCCTGGGGTTTTGCATGAGCAACCAAAAGAGGACTGAATTTTGCAGGGGTGAATATTTGAATTTGAATGTCTTAGACTAGCTCTGGTCAGGGGAAGGCCCTGAGTTTCAGAAATCTATTCCCATTACAGGAAGAGAAGAGTTTCTTTGGCCTGTTCCTACCTGGGGGGAAACTCAAAGTTTGAGGAAGGGCATACAGATGGTGAAAAATTTTGCACTGCTGGAAGATTTATGCCTCAGAGATAGGAACTTACATTTGCTCTTATTGCTGCTCCCCTCACTTAATCTCAAGCGCTCCCTTCCTGCCCAAATGCAGAAAAATACTTTTAAAATTCATTTTCTGCTCCTCTTTTTTGATGTTTTTTTTTTGTCTCTTGTTGGTCCCTGCATATGGAGAGTCAAGGCAGGACATTAATATTGATGCCGACCTCGGTTATTAGGAGCTGCATTTCCGAGTGTGCCAGCAGCATATAAATACTATTATGGGGTAATTAGTGAGCCTCAAGCTGAGCTTGGATTGAGCAGGGCTCGGTGTCCTACTTTTGGGATTGGACTTGGGTTTTTTGTTTTGGGCTGTTGGGGTTTTGCCCCAAGAAAAATCCAGAAATTTTGGAAATGGAAATGCCAACGCAGGAGCACCTGGATGCTCAATGAAAGAGAAAGAAGCAAAGCAGAGAGGAAAAAATGAAAGAAAAAATATCTTCCAAGGCTTTTCCTCTTTTGAATACCTCCTGTATTTGAGATTCAAAGTAATAATTTTTGAGTTTCCTATAATTTTTTTTTAAGTTGTTTCTATTCTTTCTTGCTGGATTTCTTGGTTTGCAGTTTCTCTTCCCATGCCCCACTTTAATTTTGCTCCTCTGGTGCTATAAAAGTTTGGAAAAGCTTCAGTGTTGCCAAAGGGCAAATACAACCAGGATTCTCTGGTTGGATGCACCTGGAAAATGGATGCTCCTTGCCTTCCTCACTCTCCAGCCCTTTCTGGATACAGAAATCCCTTTTATTTTATTGTCTCCCCCATGCACTTCTCCCCAATAAATACAAGCAGGGTTTTCCCATCCAGACTGAGATGGGGACACATCCCCAGGGTCACCAGATCCTTCCCTTTACCCCATAGTGCAGCTTTGATCGAAACACCTTGTGAATAATTTAGGGGTGTTTTGCATCTTTTATACCTCTGAACTTCCACTAAAAGGGGTTTTGAGTTGCTGCTGCTGGCGAAATAGCGTCTGAAGGTGAACATCCCCTGAATTTTGCATGAGCTAAAAGGGCTGTGAATGGGGAGCTGGGCTTTGCCTCTGAAGTCAGGTGGGTTTAATGCATGAATTTCATGAATTAACACGGGAGGAAGGCAGTGGCTCCCTGCTTTGGGGGGTAAATCACTGCAGCTCACTGGGCCTCGGGGGAGCACTGCAGGTTTTGGCATCGCTGCACCTCACTGCGCTCAGGGTTGCAGCCCTAACTTCTTGCCTTGTGTTACTGTCCCCCCTTTCTTTTTTAATTGCAGCTCAGTGCTGGCTTCCCCTCTGCATGGAGATGTTTTGGGTCAAATCATCCCATTTTCAGACCTCTTCATTGGCCGAGGCTTTTAATAGTTTTTGGAGGAGGAGGTGCAGCCTCGTTAGTGGCTCACCAGCGGGAGCATTCTGTATCCCCCTGCTTCTTGAGGCTCACAGAGCACTTTAATGGCTCTGAACTGAAAGAGGGGAGGCTTAGAGACCAGAAATTGTTCCCTGTGAGGATGCTGAGGCCCTGGAACAGAGAAGTTGTGGCTACCCCATCCCTGGAAGTGTCTAAGACCAGGCTGGACAGGGCTTGGAGCAATCTGGGGTAGTGGAAGGGGTCTTTGCCAATTGCAGGGAATTGGAAGAATCTTTAAGATACCTTCCAACCCAAACCATTCTGGGATTCTCTGATTCTCTCACTTCTCCTTTCAGAGCTGACTGGCTCCCAGGGCTATGTGAGCAACAACATGTGGGCTTGACAGGGTGCCTGTGTCAAGCTGCTGGAAAAGATTTTAAATTCCCGAATAATTTCTTTTCCACAAAACAAATGAATCTTCAGAAGGGCCTTTCCTCACAGTTGCTAAGCCATTTAATTTATCTGAGTCATTTACAATTTGTGATGGGCCTGTTAATAGCCTGATGTGGGGATCAACATCACTTAGATGTGGAAGTTGTTTTCTTTCTTTTTTTCTTTCTCTTTCTTTTTTTTTTTTTTTTTTTTTTTGGCCTTTTGGGTTTTAATTTCTTGCTGGATTTGCCCCCAGAGGCACAAAGCTGTGTTTGGAAAACGTCAGCTCTGTCTCCCCAGCCCCTTTGTCATGCCGGTGCAGCTCGGGCTAAAAGCACAAACCGCAGCCCACCCATGGGGACGTGCTGCCCTGCTACTACTTAACTGCTTCAAAGTACCTGTCTGTGATATGAAACATGCCATAAAATGAATATATTCCAGATGTCCCGGCAAATTCCCCTCAGCTCCGCAGTCCACCTGAAGGCAGTCCACACAGCCAGGTTCCTCGGTCCCTGCTGCCTTGCTCAGTGCCAAAAGGAGCTCAGTGGTGGCTCGTCTGGGGTTGCACTTTGGGGGGTGCCCATTACTGGACCAGGGTGATGACCCCAGGTTCTGCTCCACGCAGTGTGGGCTGGAGACTTCAGCCACTGATGCCCTCCATGGGATTGGGGGAGGTGGGGTTTGCATCCTTAGGTTTGGGGGGGTGTCTTTGTCCTGGAAGGGATTTCTCTCTCCATTCTTTGGTGGGGGGATCCCCATCCTCAGAGTCTGCAGGATCTCTGTCCTTGGGGTTGTGAGGGTCCTTGGGTTTTGAGGCTCTCCATCGTCAGGGCTGGTGGATCCCCGTGCTCAGGGCTCTGTCCTTGAAGTCTGTGAGTCTCCATCCTTGGGTTTTGGAGATCTCCATCTGCAAGGCTGGGAGATCTCCTTTCTTGTGGCTGGGGCAATTCCCAGCCTTGGGGTTAGGTGGATTCTCCCTTGTGTTTTGTGGAGCTCCATCCCTGAGCATCTTCTTCAGAGTTGGGAGTTATCTCCATTTTAGGGATATGAGGATTTTCTTCCTTGGTGGAGGAAAATCTTCAGCCTTGGGGCTGGCAGATACATCTGGGGTTGTCAGACCTCCATCCTCGAGGGTTCTCCATCTTCAGGTTTGGGTGATCACCCATGTCTGTCCATGGAGGGAGGATGTCTGTCCTCTACCCTGGGTGAAGCCAGGACCCACAGTCTCCTCCATACCACAACACCCACATGGCTCAGGGACTGCCCCTGGACAGGCTCATTCCCTTGGGCAGCTGCTGTTTTGGGATGATGGGCACCTCTGTGAGCAGAGCAGGTTCCCAAGCTTCCAGCCAGCTCAGCAAATATGGCCTTCATTTATTTAAAGCTTCAGAGAGAACACGCTGGGGTGTGTGCTTGCTGTTGAATTGGGGATTTCCAGGAGACACAGCCAATAATTTCCTTGGTATGCTCTGTGTAGGTCCTGGTTGGCTGGGAGGACCATGGAAAAGCTGGAATAACAACCATGTAGAAGGCAATGAAGTAGGTACAAAAGCTAAAATTACTATTCATCGCTAATACGTTGCATGGCACTAATTAATTTTTAAACAGCCTCGCTGGGGATCTCATTGCTAAAACATGATGTTTTCTTCTCCGGAACTGTAACTGTTAACTCCAAATAAAGCAGAAGAAAGTCAGGAAGGATGAGGAACCGCAGCTCCATTAGGCTGCATCTGAGTTGCCTGCCCTTATGGCCAGATCTGATGGCCACTGTGCCTGGGGGGATGCTCTGTTACACCCTTCCAAAGGGATTTTTTGGGGCTGGGGAGTCAAATCCAGCTTCCTAGGAGTGCAGAAGTGTTGTCTGAGCTGCAAGCATGCTGGGAGGAAAGGGAAAACTATTTTGGATTCTGCTCTCACCTGTCTCACTTTACCCGAGTGTGGCTTTCCCTGAATATTTTTAACCGTATTTTATTACTGGTCTCACAAGCCTCAAACTGGGGGATTGCTGTCATTGCTCTCACTCACATGTAACTTATTTAATTCAGTCTTTGTGAGTGTTGAGAAAAGACTTTCCTCAACATTCTCATTGCTGCTGACATCTAGATCAACAACCAAATTTATTTGTTTGACATTTTCCATTTCCAATTAATCTGTGAAGTATTCCTCCTAAAATAGTCTGAGCTGGTAGTGCTTTATCTTCCATTTAATGTTTAATTATTCTTTAATTATTTGGACACTTTTCTTATCACCACTTTGAGCCCACCTATTAATTCCATCCTTTTAAGTTTCATCATCTCCAAAAGAAGGGAAATCCAGCAAAGTTCTGCTTAGTTTATTTTGAAAAAATTATCAAGTTCAGTAGTTTTACCTGCACCTCTCTGTTTACTTCTTTATTTTAAAATTAGGAAATGTGGTGGCTGGGGGCAAATCTTTTTTGATGTTCTCTGGGTCTGATGGTACCAGAATCTGGCCTGAGCCAGGCTGAGTGTAGAAAATGACAATTGCACCATTGAAACAGTGGTTTTTTGCTGTTAGAGGGAAACTTTGCTGTGTGCCAGTAGCAGCCCTGGGGTCACGGAGGGCTGGGGCTGAGGGGAGCACACGGCCCCCCCAGACGGGGCCATTTCTGTTTCCATATGGAAAAGAGATGTGGCATCTGGTTTCACTCCCAGCAGCTGGCAGCTTGAAGCCTGTGTTTTGCATGGTGTGGAGTAAAGAGAAAATAAAGTGTCGAATTGTTTGGCATTATCAAGGATTTCTGCTCCCCAGGACTCCTGCATAAAGAGATGGAAATTTTAGCTGCTGGAGCCAAGAAACACACAGAAGTATATGAATTTATTACATTTTATCTCATTCCCTTGCAAACAGCGCTGGAAATGTCAAAAGATCATCTATTGTTTCATCGTTTAGAAAGAATTTTTGTTTTCTAGTTGTAATTTCCTTGATGCCTGGCTGTGGGGAAGGAAGAGAAATTGGAGCAGGAGCTGGCAGGGCTGTGGCAGGTTGAACATGCAGGTTTGTCTGGCCATGGAGCTACATGCATTTAAATTTCTCACATCCCAGGTTTTTAATTTAACAAATGTAATTAAGGCTGGGGTAGGTACTCGGATTATTCATTTACTCCAGATGGAAAAAATTAAATTGAATGCAAATTCCGTAATCAGACGTGAAGTTGAGGATGTCGGACGTGATGGGGAAGTGTCAGCACATTAATCGGACTGCTTTCCCTAAACAGCCCCCAAACCTAAGAGCCAGGGATTATTTGAATAATTGAGGTGGCATTTGATAAGATATCTGATTGCTGATATCTCCTTAAGACGAAGCCCTAATTGTAATTCTCCATCAAGAAGGATTAATCTGCGCAACAGAACGCGCTGGGAACAGTGAGGTGTCAGGCTCCCTCCTCTGAGTTTTGGGTTTTTATCGAGGGCTGCCATGCCCAGGAAAGGTGCCAAAGTGATTTATGCTTCTCCTGTTGCTTTCTCCATGTGCCGGGAGGTCGTCAGGTAGCACAGCCTGGCACTGGGAGTCTGGGCTGCAGTGAGTCCCACGGCTCCAGAGCTGGGTCTGTGTTTTGGAGGTGCCTCCCATTGTTGGAGAAGGATGCATCCTTGCATCTTAATGTCCCTTCTTCACGTCTTCAGGGCACAGTTAGACCTTTATCCTCTGGGAAAAGGAGACAAAATGGAGACAAACTGTCCCAACTTCAGCAGAGGGCCATGTTGGAGGCCCATGACCCCATCCACAACCCCAGTTATCTGATAAGGACCCAGTCCTGATGCTCTTGGAAAACCTCTGGGGGTTGATGGACATTGAGTCCCAACTCAGTCTTGGCTGGGGCAGAGTCATGATTTTGGAATGGTCTCCCCAGTTTAGTGCTTCTCCTGAGACTTGGCAAACCACACTGCCACTCACTGGATCCCCTTTCCCCTCCCCTTCTCCTGGAGAAGAGAATTAGAGGCATAAAAAGCAAAGATCGTCATCAAAAAGGTGGGTTGAGATAAGAACAATTTACTGGAAACTGGAATGAGCAAACAAACAGTAACAGCAGCAATATTAATAACAAAATGGTACCAAAAAGGAGTGATTCACACACAAAAATGCTCACCTTGAGCTAGAGCTGCTCAGCTGGGAAGGGACTCCCTTTCCTGCCCTTCCCCCCAAAAATGATGTGAAGTGGTATAGAATAACCAGCTCCTGGCCATGCTTGCTCCCAGCTTCTGCAGAAATTAACCCTCTCCTGGCTGGAGCCAGGACAGGTAGCAAGAGGAGTTTCCACTCAATCTGGCAACAGACGCTTGGTCGTAATCACAGAAATCTTTTCTGGTGGAAAATCTTCTTTCTCTTAAAACCAGGCATGGAAGGGTGAGGAGAGAGGGGTGGGCTTTCCTCCTTGAATCCCACACCCTGAGTGAGATTCGAAAGCATTTAAATTGAAGTGACAATTTAAAAAAAAGGAATTGATACATCCACTTGAAGACCCAGTCTTGTAAACAAATAATCATCATGCTCTTTCCTTCTCCCTTCCTCTGTCTAGCAGCAAATGAAAAAGAGACAGGGGAAAAAGATGAAAGAGGGCAAAAGGATAAAGCTTGAAAGAGTTTGGTGGTGGGATTTTTGGTCTTTTTGAGAGCTTGAATATTTTGAAACAAACTGTAAATGGAGATGCTTCCCTGTGAGGGTGATGAGGCGCTGGCACAGGTTGCCCCATCCCTGGAAATGTCCAAGGCCAGGCTGGACAGGGATTTAGAGCAGCCTGGGATAGTGGAAGGTGTCCCTGCCTGTGGCAGGGAGCTGGAACAAGATGAGTTTTAAGGTGCTTTCCAACCCAAACCATTCTGGGAGTCCCTGATTCTATGTAATGAAAAAAAAAAAATAAGAGTGTTGGGGAGAAAATAATCCTTAGCTCTTCTGCAGTCAGTGGTTTGCCCAGAAGTGATGAGGATATATTAGATTTTTCCTGTCTCTAAAGCAAAGTGAAATGCAGAGATTTTTCATTTTTTCTCCTTGTTCTACAGCCCCACCTCCTCTTGTGCCAATGGCCACTCCTGATAGATTGGGTGCACTAAGTGATTTTAGCCAGGCTCTGGACAGTGCATTCACAACCAGAAAGGTGTTATATCCCTTAAAAAAAAAAAAAAAAAAAAACAACTCAAAACCCCAGAAAAACCACTAACCCTAACCAACCAAAAAAAAACCTCCAACTTAAATCACTTGAGATAAGTTGGGTGTTATCTTAAGGTTGCAAATTGCTTGTTTGCTTCTCCAGCTGGAGCTGTTAATTCAGAACAATTAACACACGGTTTAAAACCCAGACAAAGCATATGGAGGCAGTCCTTGGGCAAAGAGCCTGCTTGGGATGGAGTGTGAAATAGGAAGGATAACTCCAGTTTGTCTTTCCCCTTAGATCCTGGCAGGTGTTGTGGGAAATGACACAAATACCAGGGAGTTTAGGCCCTCAAAACCCCTGCTGGGTGCTAGGTTGAGTGATGCTCAAAGCCAGACCCAGCTGGGTCTCTAGACCCAAAATGAAATCCAGTGTTGACATCCATTGCTGGGATGAATTTACCACTGAGGGAGTGCCTTCACCCTCCTGCTCATCCTTCAAAGATTTCTTCTTGATGAAGAAATGACGAGTCCTAGAGTGAATCCTAAAATAATGTCTGAATTTTTTTTTTGGCTCCCTTGCAATGCCTTGGAACACCTCCCTGGCTCCATCCTTTAGGCCTCTTGTGCCTTCATTTTGGACACCTGTCATTTATTTTCTCAGGTTCCCTTTTGATTTTTGATGCAGGTGAAGAGCAAAAGCCTAAATGTGGAAAGAAACCCCAAAACAGAGCAGTTCAACCTTCTTAAAATACTGATGTGAGCTCAACCTGCTTAAAATATCCCTGGGTCAAGGAGCAAGGAGGTGAGCTCATTGCTTTTTCACAAGGACGTAAAGCACTGTTAGACTTTTATGGGATGCTGTAGGAAATACTGCAGCAGTTGTTGCATTTTTGTAGCCCAATGGTGGCTTATGGGATGATCCATCCTTTCTTGCACCCTTGCCTCCACGTATCCATGTGTATTTTCACCATGTATGTTCATCCATGCATCCTTGCATCCGTGAATCCATGCGTCCTTGCATCTGTCCATCCATAATTTTTGGTCTTAAACTTCTGACCAGAACTGCACACAAATTTTATTAAGGGCACCCAAGAATTTTTTTTTTTCAAGTGAAAAAAATCCCACAAATCCAAATGTTTTCCTCAGAAACTTTACAGGAATTGCCTTGGCTGAATGTGCAGCAGCTTTCAGCATCCCCTACCAATGATGGGAAAATAAACTTTTCCATCTCAAAGCTGGCAGTAGGATTTTGGGGTTGGGGACCCCTGTAAGGTGAGCCCCCCAAAACCTTCATCCCCCTGAGCTGTGAAAGCCAAGCAGGTCATCTTTAAGAGCTTTTTCTGCAAACCCTTTTCTGCTACTCCCCCATCCGAGGATGGATGTAGGCAGCATCGGCAAATCTGAATAACTAATCAGAGTCCTCATTAACCCCCCACTGAGATGCTCAAACATTCACTTTACTGTTTGTGAAGCAGGGAGGGAAAAAAAAAAAAAGAAAGGGGAAAAAAACCGCACAAGCCACCCTGCATTAAAATTGATGTGTTATTAATCCCACTGTTCCAGACCTCATGGGCACCGAATTTTCCTCCGTCTCGCCCGGGGCCGAACAGTGTGGTGCTGCTTCTGCAGGGCACTCTGCCTTTCCATTATTTATCAGCGCAGTGGAGAGAGGCTGCTTTTGTTCCCTGGATCCAGATGTGCTCACATGCACATGTCTGGGGTGGGGATGTCCAATATTTCTCTGCATGCCCCGTTTGGAGAAATGTGAGTCCCCTACAGCAGGGTTCCGCCAGCGGATGTGTCTCTCCCAAACGTGTTTTGCCTCAAAGCAGCTTTGCTTTTGCAGAAATACAAAAGTATTTGGGTGTATGGGCATGTCTCAAATCTTTCACTCTCTCTGAGAAATGGTGGGGTTTGTGCATTGCCAGTTTAACTTCTGAAATGAAAATACTGTATTCTTCTTTGCCCCATTGAGCATCCCCAACACCTGGCCCCAGCCCTTATCCAGATGCTGGAGATGCTACAGAAATTGCACTGTGGGAGGAAAAGCCCAACACACCAAAGGTTTTTATCACAAAAGTCCTCCTGGCAGGTGGCAGCAGGTGTTGCCAAGGTATTTGGAGAGTCATGGTCATCAAGGGTTAACTGAAACTTGAGCTTTGATTTCTGCATTTGTACTGTTTTTCACACCTGCAGGGTTTCTTTGGTTGTCCCCACGGGTGTGGAGTTTGGGGCCAGTAGAGCTTGCTGCTGGGCATAGTGTGGGGTATAAAAATAATCCAACAAAACCCAGCATTACTGGGGATTTCACCATTTGTGGTTTCCTCCTAAGTCAGAGGAGCTGTTATTAAATTTATTAAAGCATGATAGTCACAATTAAACAGCATTGACATGAGGCTGGAAGCACCACGGCCTGCTCACGTTGGAAGAAACAAAGTGACATGTTGGAAAAAGCCTTCTTGCTTTAAAATCCTACACTTTTTGCAAAAATCCTGAATTTTCTTTTTCTAAACGTCAGCTTTATTAGCATTCCCTTACACTTCATTAAAACTCGTTAACAGAGATGCCCTTGGCTCTCTGCAGCCAGGGTGGAGGCTGCTGTCCCAGGGTGCTGGGCTCCCGTCTCTGCTGTTGGATGCTGCTCAGGCCAGCCAGATCAGGATTTAGGGCATTTGTGGGGATGGATGACTTGTCAGAAATGGATTTTCATTCATGACCCCCGGGCAGTGGCTGCATGGAGCCACGAGCACCTGGGGCACCGTGGATCACCATTGCCTGTGGTGGAGCATCTTGGAGGAGGAATCTCCTCCGTTCCCTTTCGCACCGGGAGCACTTCAAAGGCCTCTCTAAACTTCAAAGGATGCCTTTTGAAGCTGCTAAAAGTGCGTGCCAGCTGAAAAAGACTTCTCTCTCTCTGCAAGGAAGTTCAGGGAGATGTCTCTGGTGGGGTTGGCTCTTTGTGTTCCTCGTGATGGGGACAAAAGTTGCACAATGGTTTTGTCCTGAACGCATGCAGCACCCAAGGCCTCGGGCCTGACCACCTGCAAGGACGAAAATCAGTCCTCCAGTCTATCAGAGCTCCTTTAACACTGACAGAGCCTTATTTCTGCTCCTTTTCCTCCAGCCCTCATGTTTTGTCCACACAGCAAGCCCAGATGGCAAAAGTCCTTCCTGTGGGATAGAAAAAAGTCTTTATACAATGAAGGACAGGTGCAAAACATGAGCTTTTCCATCATGATGTCAGGACAAATCCAATGAAAATCAAGTCCCAGGTTCACAATATGTATTTGGCATCAGCCCATTCGTGCTCCTCCAAGGCATGAGCATTAATTCTTTACCATAAATAACCTTAATATTTCACCTGCTGTTGTGGTGGAAGGGTTTTGGACTCAGGCCCTTCTGAGCAGATTAGATCTTTACATCTCTTGGCAGGACCTCCACTGGCCTGAGAAGTCAAGAGACACCTTGACCTTTTGTCTCTTTCACCAAATTTTCCATGTTTGGAGGTTTCTGCTGTGTTTTGCCCTGAAATGACCCAGCTGTTTCCATGCCTCTCCTTGGGCAATGACCTCAGGCCAGGTTTCCAGAAATGGCATTTTTTGTGCGAGCTCCCCCACAGAACTCCTTTGGACCCATGTTCCTGGGTGAGATGATGGATGCCTGCCCTGAAAGCACAAAACCACACCTGCTGTTATTGCCAGGGGTTTGGGATGGAGTCAAAACCAGGGGGAACAGTTCTCCTGGACCTCCTGCCTGGCCTCACCCCACCAGACACGGCTCTCTGCTGGTGATGTGGAGCAGAGATGCATCCCTGGGCTGTGTTGTGGGCATCTGAGGAGCTCTTTGGAGGTTCTGAGCAGGCTGGGAGGTATCTCAGGTGTATTTTGGGCAGCTGAGGAGCTCTCCAGAGGTTCTATGCAGGCTGGGAGGTATCTCAGGTGTATTTTGGGCAGCTGAGGAGCTCTCCAGAGGTTCTATGCAGGCTGGGAGGTATCTCAAGTGTGCATTGGGGATCTGAGGAGCTCTTTGGAGGTTCTGAGCAGGCTGGGAGGTATCTCAGGTGTATATTTTGCATCTGAGGAGCTCTTTGGAGGTTCTCTGCAGGCTGGGAGGTATCTCAGGTGTATATTGGGCATCTGAGGAGCTCTTTGGAGGTGCTGGTGGCATATATCAGATGTACATTCAAATCAGGTGCTCAGAACTTGGATGTGTGCATACATCTGAGGGTGTCAGACATTTATCAGCAATCCAAGGAGCTCTGTAACGGGTTGTGTGTGTCGGGGGGGTGTTTTGGATGTATATTGAAATCTGAGGGGCTCTCTGGAGATGACATGCCTACCAGAGCTCTGAGGAGCTCCCTGAAGATGATGTGTGCCATGCTGGATGTGTAACAGAGATTTGGAGCTCCAGCCAGGTGCTGTTTATCAGAGATGTTCATGTCAGCTGTGCCTTGGTGAGGAGCTGTGGTGGGCTGGTTTATATCAAGGTGATACATCAGGGGTAGGCTGAGAGGAGCTTGGCAGAGGTTGTGTGTACCAAGGGACACATATTGGACTATATATATAAAAAATATAAAAATATATATAAATATATATAATAAATATAAATATATATATAAATATAAGAGATTTATACTGGAGATCTGAGGAGCTCTTTACCTGGAGATATATATCAAGGTAAATGCATCAGATGTATATTGGAGACTTCAGGTGATGTTTGTAGACATACAAGTAATATCTGGAGGTAATGTTTATTGAGGGACATTCATCAGATGGGTGTTGAAGGTCTGAGGGGCTCACTAGAGGCGTTATATATGGAGAGATCTGGTGAATTTTATCTCTTGTATTCCTTTGTTTCTGCAGTCAAACACAAAACACCCCTGTGTCGGTGGCTGTGCTGGGCCTTGCTCAGCCCATCTTCCTTTTTCCACTGAAACTGCTGAGATGGGCCTGGAAATCCCAGTCCCATAAAGGCCAGATTCCTGGCAGTTGCAGAATCATCTCTAGCATATGGATGGACTTTTCCTTATTCAATAGGAGAGGAGCATGGGCCTGTCTTTACAAACAAGCTGTGGCTCTGCTGGTAGATAAAACCAGCACTGAGAGAGAAAAGAAACAATGGGAAGAATTCCACTGATTGATGAATGGAAAAAGATATTTGCTTTTACAAATAAGCTTTAGGTTTGCTGATAAATGAAATTGGATATTAAAAGATGAATGAAACAATGGGGAAAACCCTTAAATTCCATGAGAGCTAAAATCTGAGAGACCCCAGGGGAATGCCCCATGGCCTCTCCCTTTATTTGTGTGAAGTTAAAGGACTCCTCTGTCTCCTTTTTGGACACAAACCTCAGGTGTTTGTGGATTAATTTTCCTAACAAATAGTATCTGGGAGCTCCCCCATTTTGGAAGGAGTGGCTGTTCCCCAGTTCACTCTGATCCCAAGTATAAAAACACATTTACACTCAAGGAAATATTATAATTAACCAGGGAAATGGCAACTGCCAGCATGAAATGGGGGCACAGCCTACACCAGTGCTGTTTCATTCCTTTTTCTCCTTTTTTCTCCTTTGCAGACCTGGGCTGTAGCAGTAAGCCTCAGTGTGATCCCGTGAGGAGCTTTCAGCACCCTCCAGGAGTGGGAAAGGAAGGACAGGACCACGCTGACTCCATCCCTGAGCACAGACCAGCGACAAGCACGCCCTTGTTTGCTGCACACATCTCGGGTCGACCCCTAAAAATCTGATTTGGTTTGTGTCCTCTTCTGGAGATGTTCAAACCTGCTGGGGAAAACCCCTGATCTAGCTCAGACATCAGTCCTGCTTTCATCTCCAGGGGATATTCCTACATTTTCCTTGATTTCTCCTATTTTCCCCATCATCCTTCAGAAAAAAAAGCATTAAGAGTGACTTGCCATCCATGGCTTCACTGGCACTGCCAGAATACCTTTCCTAGTGCAGACCTCCATCCTTTACTTAATATTTCACTTTCTTATTTCATCGTTTTCTCTCAATATTCCAATATTTCATTTTTGCTTTCCCAGGCTGTGATCCCTACCCAGTTGTCGGGGCAGTGGGAGGACACTTCCAGGGCAGTGGCTCCCTGAGCACCCCCAAACAGTAAGGCTGCTTTGCTTTATATTAATTAAGCAATTATATATATTAATTGTGCAATTATGTACATTAATTGAGCCGGATGTGGTGATGACCTTGGTGTGGAAAGAAATGGAGGAATTTCTGCTGTTTTCTGTTGATATAATTTAAATTGTATCAACCTTTCCCTAAATGCAGTGAGTATTTAATGACCTTTTTTTTTTTAAAGAAATCAGTCTGTGCAGGGAGTTTTGTTTTAAAGCTCGAGTGTAGATAACATATTGTTAAGAACCCTACAAGGCATAAGCAGCCTGGAGGAAAACACAGATACATTTTTGTGAAAATACTCTGAAATATAGGTTGTTATCACTGCAAAATTCTGGCACAGGCAGCAGTAGGGTGCAGAGAAATGGTCACCAACTAAAAATAAACGAAATGCAGAGCTTAAAATAAGATATACATGAAACCAAGGGTTTCACAGTCCTTTAGTCAACCCTGATCACTAAAATTAGGGCTTGACAGAGTGACAAATGTGCTTGATCTGTGCCAAAACCAGGGCACCCGGCAGGTGACACAGAAAATAAAACCCTGTTGGCTACAACTCCACTCTGGTCACTGAAAATGGAAGTGGCCCCTTCAATTTCTCTTAATATTCTGCAAAAGTGCCTGGTTTCACCTTAAACTGGTTGTATTTAGGTGGGGGCTTCTCAGAGAAAAACCCAAACCCTTCATTTGTTCCATGGGCCAGCAGAGCATCTTTTCTTTGAGTCTTTTGAGTCTTGCCTCCTCTGAAAGTGCCTTTTAGTGAGAAGCAGCCAGTAAGGGGGGGATTATTTCCCCCAGGCTGCCCTTCAAGCCCTGATTCTTGCTGGTGACCCCACTTCAGCCAAAACAGCAAACACGTGGTGAAGGAAGTGATGAATATCTCCTTAGCCTGATTTTATCCCTTTCTGATAAAGATACAGGTTGGGTTCACATTGAAATTACATTTCTGGTGAGTGTGAGGGAGGCTGGGCCACTTTTTGGGGGGATTCTCCCTGCTTGATGCCCTCCTTCCAATCTGTATTTCCAAGTGAGCTGCCCAGTACTTGCATGGAAGTGATGCCTTGGAGAGGCTGCCTAGAACAGAGGCTGGGCAGAGCTAAGAGAATAAAGTGGGAATTTATTAAAGGCCTTTAACAGACACACCTTGGGCAGTCAGAGCCTCCCAGAGGCTGCACCCAAGGTGGATGATGGTCACCAGTTTTTCCCACAATTGTAACTTTGGTCCATTCACATATCAGGGGTTAATTCTGCAATTACAGCTGCAGGTAATGAAGTCACATTCCCCCAGTTTGCTGCTCCCCAATTCACTTTTGTTTGTTCTTTTTGGGCCCTGAGGCTGTGGGGTGTCCTTGGGTTCCAGGCCCAGAGGGATTGTTCTGTCTGACCAAGATGTGAGGACAGCAGCTGACACTCCACATGGAGTTCAGAGTTATGCACTGATGCAGCACAGGATTTGGAGAATATAAAGGCTAAAATCTTAAGGCATCAGAAGGACTGGGTACCCTGCCATGTATTTTGTGTGTGTTGAGTTGCTCTCTTTGGAGGAGCTGTGTCTGTGGAGGACACAAAGTGCAGCCTGGCCTGGAAGCGCCTCCAGCAAGGAGACCAAACCCAAACTGCTCAGCAAATTGTGCCAGCAGGGTCCAGAGACCTTCCTTTAAAGGCACAGAAAGATGTGATGGTGGTGGGTGTCCATTTAATTCCCTTCTGGAACACTGGGTGCCATCACTCTAAGTGGTTAATGATAGAAATTACCTGAAGGCTTCTGAGAAACAACTTGGTTTCCCTTGGCTTTCTCCACTGTGTGTTAGTCTCTGCAGTTTCCAGGCACCAAACTCTTTCAGCTTTTCTCCTCCTGAAGCCCTTATGACCACAAGATACACCTCTGAGGCCAGGCCATGCCTTTGTCATTGTGCAAAAAAAGTTGTGGAAAACATTTAGCATTTCTGTCCTATACCATGAGCGGTTTCCAGTCCTTTTTTGAATCCAATTTCCTCATCGTGTTGAGTTCAGACCAGGCTGAAATTTACTCCCATTTGGAGTAAATGGAGAAGACAGTCTTATTAAGCATCACTAAAGGAGTTTGAAACCCATTGTAACTCCCTATAAATCACCATGTCATATCTCAGACTTCTCTTATATGATTGAGGCTGGAAATATGGCCAAAAAATTGCTTTCAAATGGGCAAATGAAAAATGTTTCAATTGTGGTGATTAATCAAGGTGTTCCCATCTCAATCTTTAGTGCCTTGGCTTGGGGTTTGAACAGGGGCAACTCCCTGTAGGAGCCAGAAAGCCTGACATGCCTCAAGCAAAATCTTATTTTTGTTTTCTGGTCAGCAGAGTCATTTTTCGTTGGGAACTTTACATTTTACAAAGGAAATTCAGGAGGAAGGTAAGACTGGGAAGAGCCAGAGAACTGCAAGAGAGGGATGTGAAATGAAAACTCAGTGAGTCAAGAACTCTGATTTTTCTGCCTTATGGGGCTCCAGAGGGAGTTTTTCCCCCTCCCAAGGGGAAAATTTCCCAGTGTGATAGCAGGATATGGCAAGAAACGAGGCAGATTTAAGGGAGGATTTTATTTGGTGTACTGTGGTGTTGCTGTTGTCAAAGTGAGAACCACTCACACCTCACCTGAGTTCCTGCAGCTGGGTTCCCTCTGCTCTTTTTTGCAAGCCCACCAAAAAGCAGATATCTGTGTTTACCTGGTGCTACTCATGGAGGTTTTGGGAAATTTGCATAAAACCTGTGAGGTTTGAGTTGCAAAACAAACACCCCAAAAAGGCATTACATTGAAACCGTATCTAAAAGTATGGAAAATTGCAGTACTGATTGTGGAGTGTTTATGGACTGCAGCAACAAAAGTTTACAAATTTTGTGATTTGTAAGTTTACAATTTACAAGAGGTCCTTGGTTTGGGCTGGGATCTGTGCCAGAATTGTTGGCAGTGTTGAGGTTGCAGGTGGGTCTTGCAGTGGCATTGTTCTGCTTTGCACTTTGTGATATTTGCAGTGGCAGAGAAATTGGTTGTGGTTATTAAATAACAATTCCCCAAGTTTGTGCCCCCTCCCCGAGTTTCCAGAACTTCATGCAGCTCACTTGCCTCCCCTCTCCTGCCCTCTGCAGAGAAAAGACTGGAGGCACAAAAGGCAAAGATGGGTTGGGATAAGAACAATTTACTGGAAACAGCAATGAGATAAGAAAAGGAACTTGTAACAGCAGCAATACAAATAACAAAAATGAACAAAAGAGAGCAAGGAGCTTTACCCCAGCCCAGCCATGCCCCCAAACAGCTCCCTCTGCTCAGGACCAGCATTACCCCACTGATCTATCCTCCACCTGTCCTACTGCTCCACGAGGATGAATTCCCTTCTTCTCAGAGGAGAGAGAGTCCCTCTCCTCTGCCCCTGGCAATGACATAATATGGTATCAAATAATATTAGGGGTCAGGGATATTGAGCAGGTTTGCAGGGGAGTTTGTAGGACTGGAATGGGTATTGAGCAGGTTTGCAGGACTGGAAGGGGTATTGAGCAAGTTTGCAGGGAAGTTTGCAGGACTGGAAGGGGTATTGAGCAAGTTTGCAGGGAAGTTTGCAGGACTGGAAGGGATACTGAGCAAGTTTGCAGGACTGGAAGGGATACTGAGCAAGTTTGCAGGACTGGAAGGGATATTGAGCAAGTTTGCAGGACTGGAAGGGATACTGAGCAAGTTTGCAGGGGAATTAGCAGGACTGGAGGGGTATTGAACAAGTTTGCAGGGAAGTTTGCAGGACTGGAAGGGGTATTGAACAAGTTTGCAGGGAAGTTTGCAGGACTGAAGGGATATTGAAGCAAGTTTGCAGGCTGGAAGGGATAACTGGCAGGTTTGCAGACAATCCAAAACTGGGATGATCTGTTGATGCCCTCCAAGGCAGGGAGGCCCTGCAGAGAGACCCTGACAAATTAGGGGGCTGGGCCATCACCGTGGAGTTCAACAAAGTGTTGGATTCTGCACCTGGAACGGGGCAGCCCTGGAGGTCCAGACAGACAAAGGAATGAGATGCTGGAAAGCAGCCCTGCAGAAAGGGCCCTGGGGGTTGATAAAGGTTGAATTTGAGTCAGCAGTGCCCTGGTAGCCAGGAGGGACATCCTTGTCCTGGGGGGCTTCAGGCCCAGCATCCCCAGCTGGGTGAGGGAGGGGATTGTCCCTCTCTGCCCTGCACTGGGGTGGCCTCACCAGGAGCCCTGTGGGCACTTTTGGGCACCACAGCATGAAAACAATCCTGGGCTGTTAGAGAGCATCCCAAGGAGGGCAGCAAAGATGGTGATGGCTCTTGAGGGGAAGCTCAAGGAGGGGCAGCTGAGGGCACTTGGTCTTGGAGTGCTGGGAAGGATGAACATTTGACAAGAATGTTTCACAGATGTGTGTGTTTGGCAGAAAGCTCTCTGAATGTAGAACCTGAGAGAGAAATGGAGATGGAAGCAAGTTTTGATACAGAAGAATAATAGATGTGTAAATTGAGGGTTGCTGAGCCAGTCTTACTGAATATCTAAGAAGGCAAAGGTTAGGTCGAGTTGGAAAGAGATTTTATGACTTAGAGCAAAGGATAAGCTGACCACAAACAAAANTATATTTATATTTATAAGTATACAATGCATTGTAACCAAAATTAAATTTATATTTATATTTAAAAGTATATAATGCATTGTAACCAAAATGAAAGGGTCTCCAGGCGTGTCTGCAGCTGGAGCTGACAGCTGTAGGCACTGGCTCTGTCACCCACAACCCTGGCCTGCTGTAGCATTTTGGATACAATAAACAGCATTTTGAAGAGACATTTGGAGTCCCACATCTCTCCCTTCAGGCTCTCACTTTGGAGGAGATTGAGGGGAGACCCATGGCAGCCTGCAACTTCCTAGAGAGGGGGAGAGGAGGGGCAAACACTGATCCCTGCTCCGTGGTGCCCGTGGCAGGACCCCCAGGAATGCCAGGGGGCTGAGGTTGGATATTAGAGAAAGTTCTCACCCAGAGGGTGCTTGGGCACAGAACAGGCTCCCAGGCACTGGGCATGGCCCCAAGGCTGGCAGAGCTCCGGGAGCATTTGGACAAAGTCTCAGACACTCTTGGGGATGGTGCAGGGCCAGGAGCTGGGCTCGAGGATCCTTGTGGGTCCTTTCCAGCTCAGATTATTCTGTGATGCTGGGACCTCCTCATTGCCACTGTGGGTTTGAGATTTGCAGGATGGAAATGTGGGTGCTCAGTGGCTCCTGACTCATCACTCTCCGTGAGATGGAGGATGAAGAGCACAAGCCAAGGTTTGGAAGCATAGAGCAAGACTTTAGGCTCTGGACATTAATTGCTCAGAGGTAATTGCTCTCAGAGAAGATCTGTTAGAACATTCATCTGCTCCCTATTTTTTACAAGGCAACCAGAAATTTTTTTGGACATTTCATGCCCAGCAAGAGGAAGTTTCTGGATCTTTGGGGTTCCTCAGCTACACTTCACTTCAAAGCTTTTTGATTTGCTGAAAAAAATCACAACTTGCTCTTTTGGGAACTTTTCTTGGGCAGAGGGCTGGGTTGCACAAAATTCAAGTATTCTCAGGTTGCTTTGAAGAAGCTTCTTTGATGTTTCCCTGTGCCAGTTTGTTTTGGAAGGTGCTTTAATGGTCTTCCCCTATAAAAATAACACTTTAAAATGTGTGTAGGTATCTCAGCTCTCCACTTAAAAAAATGAGCAAAGTTGTTTAATGCTGCCGTTCAAGGTACATTAACCTTGTCTGCTAAAGCTCTGACTGGCTCTTGCAGGTTTTATTCTCATGTTTATGTTGCAGAGATATCCCTGGAGCCTTTCAGAGATGGGTATCTTTGGAGAGGAGAGAAATATTTAGCAGTAATTGTTGTTCTCATCAGAAATCCACTGAAGCAGCTCCATCCTTTCTGTGGAGCTGAAGTTGGGAGGAGGTTTGGGAAATATTAATTAAATAAATACAAATACCAAATAAATACATGTAAATATTAAGCAAAAAATAGAATATTAAATACCTAGGTGAAAATATTAAATAAATAAATATTTTCCTGGTGCTCAGGGGCCCATCCTTTGACAATCCAGTATTTGGCAAGAGTTTTTTTGGCATTGTCCAACATGATGTTTTCCTCTCCCTTTTATCCCAGGGCTTATGTGTTGACCAACTGCTTTTTTAGGAGAAAAATATAAGAGGTATTTGCTGTGGTCTAGACTTTGTTCTGTAGAAATATCAAATCACTCTCTGCTTTAACCCATGCTTGTAGCAGAAACACAGACTCAATTTCTCCTTTTTTTACCAGGCAATAACTAGTAACAGGGTGCTGGGAGGGCATGGAGGTCAGCATTAACTAAAACCAGCATCTTGGCCGAGAGCAAAAGATGCTCCAGTGCAAGAAAACCTCCTGGGATTGGATTGAGGAAATCTGACTATGATATATTCTTAAAAAAAAATTAAAATTACTTGATGGCGCAGTGGTATCTTTGCACAAATGTTCCTGATCTCCCTAGATGAGCCTGGTTGGGAGCAACCTTGATCATGGAGGAATGGCCAAGAATGGGTAATGTCTTGAAAAATTGGAATCTTTCCTGATTTTGACCATTAAATAGCACTTGTTTTATTTTTAACAAGCCCAGGGTGGCATAAAGGACTTCCCGTAATGACATGAAAACCTGCTATTCAGCTTTCAGGGTAATTTTGGTAAAAGCAGGCAAAAAAGGTGGGGATTTGTTGACAGAAAGGAGACACTCAGGAGGAGAGGGTGACTCTAAATTCGCTTTATGGCCAATCAAGGGCTGGCATCACCCCCGAGGGCGAGCCTGTCCCCGTGCTCTGAGTGAGATGTATGGGCCTCTGGAGGAGCCTCTCCACTCCTCCTCTGCTGTATTTCTTCTTTTTAACTTACCTGCCTGCACATATCATAAACTTCAGCCTGCACAAGCCCTCTGTGAAGGAGGTGCCATAAAAACCCTCAGCCTGCTGCGGGCGAGCGTGACTGACGCGCGAATCTCACAGCATCCCCTCTTCCAAAAAATCCCCTTGGAAAAGGCAATCTTCCCCTAATACTGAAAGATACCTCCCGTGGCTGGTAAAAAAAACCTCCTCAAGTGTCTCTAATAATTTTGGTGCTTCAGGTGGAGAAGAAGAAAAGCCTGAAGAGTTGATGTTCTGATTTTTCGTGTTGAATCCTCCATTGACAATTGCATGTGTTGCTGTGGGGCAGGAGCTTCTCAATAAGCTAGAAAAAGTGATCCTCATTTTCCCATTGGTTCAGGAACAAGAGTTGTGCTTTACAGACTGGATATTAACATTTTCCTTTGAAAACAGTGATGTAGACTCTATAAAAGAGAATTTTTTTTCCATTCAGCCCAAATTCTGACCAGCCCTAACCATTCTAATATGGGTTTATGGCTATTTTATTAATCAAGGAGGTCATCTTCACCTGGAGGGTGGTAGGTGACTGACAATATTTTAGTATTTTAAGGCATCATGGAAAAAAAAAACCCCAACTTTTCAACTTAGTTTTTAATTATTTTCACTTGAAACAGAATGTAATAGATTGCTGGTTAAAAACCCCAGCCTATAAATCTGAGAGTCTTTTAGATAGGCACAAGCTCTTCAGGAAATACATTTCCAACGTAATGGCAACATTTCAGTGATAGCTGAAATAATTTTATTTCATAAGGAAATTTCGGATACTTTGATCTCAAGTCACTGCCAAAATGTGAAGTACTGCTGCTCCCGGAAATGAAAGAGCCTTTATGAGTTTTTATTGCTCACCATTTCTTTCTTTCTTCTGTGCAAATCCCCCAGGAGCTGGCTGCAATTCCTGCCCTCCTTGATCTCCAGATTTCACTCTTCACCCAAGATTTGAACATTTCCTTAGGGTGGGCTGGAAGGAGTTGGCAGGAGTTGGTGATGCTCTGCTCCTCCCAATATCTGGGTGCCCATAGTCAAGAGGTCATGCAGACAAATTAATTTAAGAATTGGGGGGAAAGGAAGGAAGGAAGGAA
>VWZV01015950.1:0-82326 GCA_013397155.1 Irena cyanogastra
CTCACGGGGCTGGCCATTGGCATACGCCTCGTCCTTCATAATTGTGGGAGTGCTCTGGTGAACACTATGCACAATCTCCCAGGTGAGCTGCTGCCTCCAGAGAAGCTGCTGCCTCCTCAGAGAGCTGCTCTCCTGGGAGTGGCCACTCCAGGCTTTGGCAGCCCCAAAGGCCATGACATGCACCCGCATCACAATGACCTCTGAGCACAGTGTCACTGCGGGTCACAAAGGCCTGGTGGGCATGGCCGCCCTTTCTCCCAGAGGCCTGGCGGTTTCCAAGTTGATGCCCCTGGTCACAAATGCTTTTTTAAGGTCTTTGTCCCTCCACTTTGCTTATGCTCGTTCCTCTCCCAAAGACCTGCATCTCTCTCTTGTCCCACGTTGTGTGTTCCTCTCCTAAACGCTGAGCAGAATAGCAGCCCAGATTTCCCCATTCACTTCGTGGCACAGCAAGTTACCTGGCTACTGACAAAATGCCAGGCAGAGGCAGAACTTCCTTTGCTACCTCTTAAAAAAAAATTATTGTGTGTTATATGAATGAAATATTCCCCTACCATAGAATATTTCACTGAACATATTAACAGATTGGAGTCAGATCCTCCTTCAGTTTACAGACAGATAGTTCTATCTTTCAGACAGATACCTCTTTGGAAACAGCTGCTTTCTGCTTTTGCTCTGTTACCTCTCTTTATTTCTTCCTTCACTATATAGATCTCATACAGAGTGTTCACTTGACATGTCTCAAACTACTGGAAATTACCAGCCTGTCTCCACTGCATTTCTCACAGATCTGCCTGACATAGTAAAATTTGTTTTACATTCATTAGATCCATATTTTTCTGAAAACTGCAGACAAAAAAACCCCACCTTTCTTCATTTTATATGTATATACCCCCCACTGCTAGCAAATCTTTCCCATGGCCCATGCTGTAGTGAGAGGTGTGTTAATGACACACTTCTGGCTGTGAAACACTCTCATAAATTGCTTCTGGTTGCCCCCATGGTCCAATTGCTTACTTTTTGCTTCCATTGTTTTATATGTTTTCTTACACTGGGATGAGAGGTGTGGGTGTTCACTCCCACTGTGAAAGTCCTTTAGTGAGCTTTCGCAAACACTTTTAAACTGTTCTTCTGAGTTTAATGAAAAAGGGCTTCTCCCTTGGGAATTGACAGTAGGATTCTTTGGCAGCTCTTTGCTCTCAAGCTCAACTCTCCTCAGCTCTTGAGGCAGAGTTATCTGCTGCACAGGTGTCTTCAGCAAGCACTGAAAGGGTAATCAGTGCCTTGCACAGGTAGAAAAAGTAAAGCTGTTGTGATACTAATGTGAAATTAATTCTCAGTTGCTCTGAGCTCAGAGAAATGTGAGCTCCAGTTCGTCAACCTCTGCCTGCAGGACACTGTATAATGCTGCTGACTTCACTTATCATGACACTGATGTTCAGTATTTAAGTATTTACAATACCACAAACATTGTCAAAACAGGAGGAACAGAAAAGTTGGCCCCTAATGAAGCCCTGACCAGAAAAAATGTCCTTTGAATTTTAAGTATAAGCAGATACTTGAATTTCATGAACAGTGTTTCCAGCATTGACAGCTTTCTGCCACGAGGAGCCATTTTTTAAGGTTTGTCCTGAAAAACACTGCTGGAGGTGTTCAAGTAATTTCAGCAGGTAGTGGCAGTTGAGTGAAAATGGAGGGAGGAAGATGAGGGTGAAACATGAGTCTCCATCAGGGGATGCAGTGCCAGGTTAGAGAGCCTCAGGTTAGCTCTGAATATGCTGATATGACTCTGGGCAGAGCTCCATGCTGTAAAAATAGTCAGGTGAGACCCAGAAAGCTGGATAAGTGTGCTAATTCCCATCCTTTGCTAATTAGTCCTGCTGTTAATTAGCCTTGTTACAGTATTTTTCCTGATGGGACAGACGCCTCTGTGTTCTGGAGTCAGCAAGTTTGGCACTGGATTGCCACAATAGTTTGGATTCGTTAGCTGAGATCCAAACAATATTTTTACTGTGCTTTCTATAATCTATTACTCCTACAAAACTAAAATAAATGAGCCAGGAAGAGGGAGCACCAGGATAATGGAGCTCTTATGATTCCAGTCATAAGGGATTGAGGTGACTCCAGTCACCAAAGAGAGAACAACTTGTCTGGACACTTGATTTCAAGATATTAAAGACTTATTGCATAAGTTCAGTTTTCCTGGTTCTTATTGGATATTCGGTTCAGGCCTCCTCATTGCAAGGATCATTTTCCTGCTTTGAGGAAAGTAGTGCTTGGTAGAATCTGGGTAGTGGGAAAAATTCCAGCAATTCGCAATACACTAAAGAGAGAAGTAAAGGGAAAAAAAAAAAACAAAACAAAAAAAAAAAAAACTCTTACAAACTTTTCTGACAAACAGAAAGATTTTGTGTTCCTGGAAGAGTTTTCAACATCAAAGGCTCAACCCCTGACCTCAGGATGAATAGCCTAAACTGAAAGATCCAGTGTTGTAGTGGAAACCTCTTTTTAATAGGGAAGAAGGAACACATAGCCCATAGAGGTTTTGGACTCCTGATTCAAGGTTGGATGGAGCTCTGAGCAACCTGGTCTATTTGAAGATGTCTCTGCCCATGGCAGGAGGGTTGGCCTAGGTGGTCTTTAATGGTCCCTTCCAACCCAAATCATTCTATGATTCTATGCCAATGTGAAGAAGGAATGTCAATTTAGTCATCAGCCAAAGCTTGAGGCCTTGGGTTCTGTGTTTTTTTCCACTCTTTCCTGTTCCCTCAAAGCTCTTAGGTTTGATTGGGCAGGCAAATTCCCTGTAAACATATAGCGAGGCATCGGGGTCTGCTCCAACTGCCTGCCAGCAAGCTGCCACCTCCTCCAACTGGGGAGCCTGTTCACCATCTCAGCCACTCCATTTTTAATCCAAGGGATTGTGTCTCTGCTCACACCTGAAAAAAGGACCCGGAGCACAAAGCAAGAGGCCAAATCTCCAGCCACTGCCTCTCCTTCACCTTGGCTAACACCTGACATTCCCATTGTCTGCAAGACACAGCTGATGTGGTGGGGATTATGAACATAAAGAAGGAAAATTACTTACAGCTGGAGCAATTGTCAGGCAGGAAGATAATTGAAAGCCTGCAAAACGATCAACCGTTTAATTGCTTACATTAAAGAAATGAATTGACAGCAATCAAGCCAACCTATAAAAAGTACTGAAAGAAAATGACATGTGAGAAAATAGATTAATTTTCATAAAGAACAAGTAAAAACAAACTTGGAAAAAAAATTGAAAACCCAAGCTAGTGTTGTTTATAAGCCTTAATCAATTTAAAACTCATTTTCAATGTATTAAACTTTACTATTTAATGTCTCCCAATGAATTCTGCCTCTGGCGTTGTTCAGCAGCCTCACTGATGCCTTGTGCAGTTAAAAAGATTATTCATTACCATTACCTCTGCCAAACATGCTTAAATCAGGAGGCAGTACCCACAATCATAAAGAGGGGAGCCCTGAGAATTTTTTTTGAGGGAATTTTTCCCATCTGATGGACTGTTGAATTCCTGGGAAGATTTTTCAGAGGCAAAACTATTGAGCTCTCAGAATTTGTGTTTTCAAACCTTTTGTGTTGGTCTTAGTATTGAATCTTCGCATAGAATCAAAGGCCAAATGTTGGGAAGGAGGGAGGTGTCTCCATTTTCAGGCACCCAGTGCAGTAACACTGCACATTCACATCTCTTATGATTCACACGTTTTTTTTCAAATCACGTGCCTGAAAAATCTTTAGAAGACCAGCAAAGCCTTGCTTTGTCCCTAAGAGCAGAACCACATCTTATGGCATGAGAAAAACAAATTCCCAACACACAGTAATCCCTCCTGAAATGTTTAGACTCAAACCTGAGGTGAGCAGGGATATGAACTCTATTCTACCAGTGTATAGCAATTTTTTGGAAGGTGTGCTATGGTAAAGTAATGGAAAGACAACCACTCCAGAATGAATCCTTGATGTTTCACACTTGTTGTGCACAAAAAAGAGTATGGAGGCTTGTTCTGAGTTTTTTTCATACTCATATAAATCCCTTAAAATATTTCATTTTGAGAGGAGAAGATATATTGTATACCATCAGTTTTTCTTTCCATCATCAATTTTTCATTTCATGATAAGAATCTGATTTTGTGTGTGTGACTCTCAAAAATAAAAAAAAGAAGAAAATAAAAGAGCCTGAATCCAAGGGCTCAGCTACTAGCTGCAGTCCAGCCTCACCATCCAGCTGACTGATCACAGGACAAATATCCTCCACTCAATGATTCCCCCAACATTTTTGACCTTCACACCCTGAAACTGAATTATGAAAGTTCTACATAAAATCAATATATTTTTTAAGCTTTCTGACCTTTTATGGCTTCCCTTGTGTTTTTATCCTCACAGTCTTGTTGCTGATAGCTCACTATTCTCATGCTGCAGATCAGTTGCTCTGGGATTGAGTTGAGCCATGTCCACCACAGTGACAGCGGGGGTGGAGAGCCAAGCGCCTTTCTGAAAACACACAGTGATCTTGCTGCCCCTCCTCACGTGTTAATCTGGATTTTAAATCTGCATTTTGTACACCAGGGAGGTTTCAAAGGCAGGTTCCCACACTGATCAAAGGACAGGAATACAAACCTGAAGCAAATCTTAAGAGAGGAAATGTTAAAATCAATGCCACCTGGATTGGGCTCAATTTTTGACAAAATTTAAACTTCTTTTTCTACTGTAGTGCATTACTTGATAACTAGAAAGCATAAAGTAATAAGTAAAAGATATTTCTAAAGGAAGAAAAATAATCAAATACTTTCCTTCTGAAAAGGTCAGAATAACAGATCATTCCACTAAAATTCTGGGAATACATGACTGGGAGGAACAATGCCTATCTACAGTTGCAGGTCCCAGGTGGCAGAGGTTAAGTAAAGCAGTAAAGTGAATTGACTCCATTCTTACATGACATAGGGTGATATTTCCCCCTCTAGAGTAATCAAGGACCAAACACCCAAGACAGTGCAATGTGCCACAGCAGAATGGATCAAAGGTGTCCCTCATTTTTCTTTCTATTTCTTGGACCCTAAACTTAGAAGCAGAGCATCCAGAGTTTTGTGCAGAAAAGTCAACAAGTCTAGAACTTGCCAGAATCACTGCAGGTTGATATATGTAAGTTGTTGGTTTCTAAATATCTGAAATGTTTCCTATTTTTAGGCCTGATCAAGAGGCCACATGACAGCAAAATGTCTTACTTCTCCCTTTCCTTCCCAGCACAAAATTCTGTGTGGAAAAAGATTTCTAGAAACCTGGGTCTAGAGTAATGCCAACCTAATCCCCACTCTAGAAAAAGACATAAAGGTCATAAAAATATCAATTTTATTTGCCAATTAAACCCTGAGGGAATTATTTTCTGAATTCATCCTTGTGTTTTATTGACAGCAATAGTTACGATCCTTGTAATGGCCTTATAATTCCCTGTCTAGCTCTAAGACATAGTATATGCTGAAAGAAACTAATGAAGCAAAAGATACTTGATACCATCCTTCAAATGAGCTGTTTAGAAAATCCTTTCCAAAGGAAAAATAAAACAGCCATTTTAATAAATTAAAAACCTTGATGCACAGCTTGCTGGATGGCAGGTCCAATCAAGAGGGTTGACATGTCACGCTGTAAATACTTCCCAGTGAATGATGACATAATTTTCGGATTTGCCCTTCTTACTGGCATTGATGCATTCAGGCAAAACAATATATCAATCAGCATTTAGGACCTAAATGCCTGTTATGAGTCAATCTTCTGGGGCTCTCAGCTTCCCACATCTCATAAGAATCTCAGCAGTGATTTGTAGCCTTTTGAGTGTTTCCTAGTGCTTCACATCTCTCAAACTGGTCAGAGCCCAACACCAGAGTTTTTGCTCTGTTTCACGACAATCTCATGATTGGTATAGCACAAGCGTGTATTGTTCTGTATTCTTCTTCCCACCAAGTCAATGCTAGTTTCTAACAGTTAAAAATGGATGGAATCCACTGTTGTGTCACACATTTAGAAGGTTTATGGCCTGGTTTATCCTCGGTTCATTTTCACAACCTTTATAACCCCTCAGCAGAGCTTCTCCCAAGCAGAAGAATTCCATCAGTGGACAAAGGAAGCACTACTGATGCCATCTGTGAGGGCTTTGATTTGGTTCTCTATGGCATTCTTACCTCTAAAATGAAGACACGTGGGGTTCTTGATGGATGGACTGTTAGATGGGTAAGGAATTGGCTGGGTGGCCACATCCAAAAAGTTATATTCAATGACTCGATGTCCAAGTGCAACCCACTAAAAGTGGTGCTCCTGCAGGGTCAGTACTGGGACCAGTGCTATTCAATATTTTCATCAGTGAAATGGACAGTGGGATTTTTGACACTGATAGTTTTCAGATGAGTAGATACACTCACAGAAAAGAATTCCATCCAGAGTGATCTTGACAGGCGTGAGGAGCTGATGTGGTGAGGATTATGAACATAATGAAGTTCAACAGGGCCAAGTCTGTGCCATTGAGAATTGAGGCTGTTCAGTCTGGAGAAGATTCCAGGGAGGCTTTTAGAAGGCTTTCTATCTATAAGGAGAAGTGAGGGACAAATGAAGAGAGAGTTTTACCCAGGCCTGTAGTGACATAATAAATGACAATAGTTTTAAATTGAAAGAGGGTGGATTGAGTCTGACTATGAGGAAGAAAATTTGTAAAGATAAGGGTGGTGAGACACTGGCAGAAGTTGCCCAGATGTGACTTCCTCATCCCTGGAAATGTTCCAGGCCAGGTTGGATGGGGCATGGAGCAATCTGGGGTTGCACTACTGCAGAACGTCTCTTCCAACTCAAAACATTCTGTGTTCTGTGATATAATATCAAATTATGAATTTGAGACACAGAGAAAGGGAAGACAGATAACAAATGGCTATCTAGTCTATTATATATACACTGTAGAAAAGATTTATAAATTAGATACTTCTACTATATTACTGAGTGATATATTTGAGACAAGTGCTGACCACACAACTCACATTCTGTCTCAACCAAAAGAGCAGAAGACATCAGGTAAATTATATACTCTTCTTATGGAGTAGATCGCTTAAAAAAATAGGTTTTTAAATGTTTTGAAGTAGTGACAGCCAAAAGGAAATGTATGACCCTTCAAAAGTGTTCGTATTTCATGATGCCTGAAAAAAACCTCATTTATATGAACCTTTGCTTGCTTTCATCAGGTTATTGGAACTCTAATATTGAAGCAAGGAGATAGTCACCTGAAAACTAAATTGTTGCACCTCAAATGTCATGACCCAAGTTTGAAATCATGAATAAAGATCGTGATGATATGAAAAAAACGTTGTATTTGCTGTAAGTTACAGCCATCAACAGGGAAGCTTCAACAGCAGCTGAAATTTTTTCTCATGTTGAAATGTTTTGGGCTTGGGCCAAAATGCTTTGAGATTTTTTAAAATAAAATATTTTAAAATAAAAATTACAATAAACCCCTTCAAAATCTATTAAATAAAAATATTATAATTTTGTCATGTTGTTTGGGTTTGGTGTTTTACTCTTTTCCTCCCTATTAAACAAAAAAAAAGGATTTTGTGGGAAGAAGGAATTTTAAAATACATTTTAATTACGCTAAAAATTCCTGTCATTGATAAAGGAAGATTTGATTTTTTTTTTTTATCATGATGAGGTGGTCTTACAAAGAAATAAACTACCAGTCTCAAATTAGACCTTTCAGAACCCCATTATACCTAATTAAAATCCTTTTTCCTAGGCTTAATAGAAGTTCTGGGTGTGAATAACTTTGCTTAAGCAGATTCACAAATCTGGTTGCAGTAAATTACAGATGAGGCTTCCCAGGAGCAGAATAAACCCCATCAAGACCCTCATAAACAAAATGCCAGCATCTGGAGCCAGAGAGAAAAGCACAGGCAGGACTGAGAGAAGAATTACTGATCTGGGATTAGCCTATACATCAACATCACGCAAGGTGAAAAAAATGTCTTTATTTACTGCTTAGCAGCCTTCAGGGTGTGAGTGTCACTCAGCATTAGCATTCACCTTTGTAACTGTGGTTTGATTTACAGCTCCACCCCAGCACAGAGGAAGGAGCCAATTACAACTCTGGGCGAACATGGATGCATTGAGTAGATCCCAGATGCTTCCTCCTCTCTCTCATACAGGTTGGATGCATACAGAGACATTTTCTTGGCCTGAAATAGAGGCTTGAGGGATGGGCTCTGACCTGCTTTATGAGATGACTGCCAGAAGAATATCATGTTCTATAGAAATTTATGCTCCCACAGGTTAAGCTGCAATAGAACATGTAAATGTTAGACACAAAGGTGCTGTTCCGTGTTAGTAAAAGCCACACATAGCTTTGCCAAGGCTGGAAACACAGAGTTAAAATGCACCAAGGCCAATGAGGTGACAAACTCTGTATTTCCATGCATGTAGGGAACAGGTCCATGACTACTTAGATATTGTACATTAGATCAAATCCCATGATTAAGGTATAACCTGAGTGATTCCATCCCTCATCTCTAATGAGATCTTTTCTCCTATCCACTTTCTGGTGGCTTCTATTGTTTCTTGATATTTACTTCTCTTGGTTTGTCTCACAGTGACAACCCAGGATCAGGTGGGGGGGCCGAGCACTTCTGAGACCCAGCCTTCAGCTGAGGTTGGATGCTCAAATATCACTGATGGTAAGAGTTGGCTCTTGAGTGCTCCAAAGTTCACTGAATGTCCCAAAACCCACTGTAAAGCCCTGTTCAGTGCTGATTATAGACTCATAATGCATAGTTTCATTTGGAAGGGGCTTTACAGATCATCCAGTTCCAAGCCTCTGCCTTGGGCAGACACCTTCCAACAGACCAAGTTGCTCAGAGTTCCATCCAACCTTCAACACTTCCAGAGATGGAGCAGCCACAGCTTCTCTGGACGACCTGTGCCAAGGCCTCACTACCCTCACAGGACGGAATTTTTTTCTATTATCTACTCTAAACCTTTGTCCTTTGTCATTGTGAAGCCCTTCCTTCTTGTCCTATCACTACATGCCCTTGTAAAAAAAATCCCTTTCCAACTTTCTTGTAGCCCCTTTAGGCACTGGAAGGGGCACCAAGGTCTCCCTGGAGCCTTCTCTTCTCCAGGCTGAACACCCCCAACTTCCAGTAGGAGAATCCTCCAAGTGTACTCCTGAACCCATTTTTCTGGGTTGTGCTTGCAAACCAGTGCTGTTTACAGGCTTGCAGCTTTCCACGTCACAGATCCACATCACTGGAGATGGATGGATACTGAATGTGGTGCTCTGACTTTTGCTCTCTGAGTTCAGAAGAGCACCCATGTCAAAGACCAGCCATCCCACCCACCTCTGAATTCCCAAAGGTATTTGAGAGGCTCACTACAGATGGCACCTGAACATTTCCAGCTGCCCAATCACCAGTAAGAATGGAACCAAGGAGATTTTTCAAGTATTTATTTATTTCAGTCTCATGTTTGTTTTGTTCATAGCAGGAAATACTGAAATGTTTCACTTCAACCATTAGTTGAGAGAGGAGTCCCAGTCAGGCTGGGTTTGTCAGACAAATGGAAAACAAGTCTCCACATATTCAGGTGAATATTATGATGTCACTGTAAGAAACTACACAGACTCCAAGGCTGGGTTTGCAGAAAATTCTACCTTTACTACAACTTCTTCTCTTTTTATATGCTGTTCCAATCCAGCTGGACTGGATTGGTCAATTAATCAATACATTTCACCTGGTTGGCTAGCTAGCCTGTCTTATAAACAATCTTGGGGAGAACAAGAAAACAGAAAGCAAGAAAACCAGCACCTGCAGGTTGTTTGTAATAAGTTATCATTGTTTGGGTTCAACTTACTTAGGGCCCCACAAGCCGATCCTGGGAAAATTAGTTTTCTCACTCTCTGACCAGGCTGTGGCAACCACACTATAGGAAAGCATTTTCCTTTGGTTTCAAATATTATTAAGCTAATGATCAAGGGATGCAATTTTAGTAGGTACTCATTAGATTTGAAACTTTTGATCCAATCCCTTTATCCTCCCACACACCCCTAAATAGGCAGCTCCCAAGCACTCTAGAAACTCCCAGGCACAATGACCCGTGCATTACACCAAGACTAAGAGTCTCACAGCAGCACAAACTTTATCCCTCCCTAAGGAGGAATGAAATTACTAATTTTTTCCCTCAAAGGTGATTCAGAGGACAGACTGTAGCAAAGGTTCTGTGCATGGAGAGAGAATTACTGCTAAGATTTTATTAGCACATAAACACGATGACGTTTTTGATGCCTGGGGCTATAGAAGCACAATCATTACAATGAAGACCATATTTTTTTCCATCTTTCCATGGGTTCTGTAACACACTGAGCAATCCATCTTGCTTACATACCCTACAAAATCATAGATATATTTATTTCTTTGCTTCTCTCAATTAGCATTTGACCTTTTGAGCACTGCAGGTGTTCTGAGGTATGACAGCACAAACTCTGCAGCTTCTGCCTTCCTTCATAGCCCAGGTGAGGCTCATGAACAGGTAGAGGACAACCACGGCACTATCAGGTACCAAATTCCTGAGAGCTGCTGTGTGAGCCTCTACCAATGCCAGAAATAACCAAAAGCAGCACAGTGAGGATGGCTGGAGAGGAGTGGTAGAGGACTGGCAGAGGTTATGGATTATACACACACTTTCCCGAGGCAGAAAATGTGTGTTTGCTCACTGACAAAGCAATGCTGATATTTTTGTCGTCCAAATGAGACACAAACTACTAATTCATAGAATCGCAGAACGGCTTGGGTTGGAAGGGACCTTCCAGATCATCAAGTTCTAATTCCCCTGCTACTTCTTCACTTAGAAACAGTTGCAAATGCATAAATTCAAATATTTAGGAACATTTGGGAAAAAAAACCTGCACTCTGGATAGCTGAGGGTTCAAAACACATTTAAGAAACACAGGGATAATCTTTATTGAAAAGATATGTAATAATTATTTATTATACTCCTTTTTAGATCATGCATATAAGAGACCAATTTTCTGAAATCTTATTTCAGCTTTTAAATGAATAGCAAATACTTCTGCACACAGTACTTTTAAAGAAAAGTGCAAAACTGAATCTACTCTCAACCTCCATTTCGTTGATTCAGTCATGTAATGTACTTTCTTTTTAATTGAATGATTTATATAACTGTGAAGCCCTCTGTGAATTTTACAATTGAATATATCATTGATGATTTTCTGCAATGAGGCTTGAAGCTTAGAATTAAAAAGTTATTAGTATTTTCATTAGGAAAGTTCAAGAGCTCAGATATTGAAGACCAAATTCCAGAATCCACAGCAGGCTTGTACTGATTTTTTTTCTGCAATTGTTCAGAATTTGCTCTTCATTATGAATTATTTAAATGAAACCCTTCCACAGACAAAAAAATTTCAAGGCCAGAAGAGACCATTGCAATCATTCAACCTGATCTACTTTGTATTGTCGATCATAGTCATCACTTTATCTTCTCACTGGTCTTTCCATTTAGGCTTTGGTGTGCTCTAAACTTCCGTCCTCTGCAATATCTTCCCTGTCCTAATGCTCAGCACATCCTAATTCCTACAGCAACATCCCGAATTACTGGGTCATCAGAGATGAGGTGTTTTCTCCCTACAGGTTATTTTACCCTTTGGAATATTTTTTATACTTCCCTACCCTGCTTTGCACCTTTATTTTCTCCAGTAAGACAACCCTGCTTGTCAGAGAAGGGCTACTCAGCTGCAGTGAATTAGCAAATAATGTACATTTTTAACTGCTAAGGATAGTCAGTTAATAGTAATTAACTGCAAAAAGGCCTGCTGAGGGTTTTTTCTGAGAAGAAACTGATTCTTCTCTGGTGATGCCTCAAATAGAATCACAGAGTCACAGAATGGTCTGGGTTAAAAGAGACCTTAAAGACCATCTCCTTCTAGCCCCTGCTGTGGGCAAGAACACTTTCCACTAGACCAAGCCCTGTCCAACCTGGCCTTGAACACTTCCAGGGATGGGACACCCACAGTTCTCTGGGCAACCTATGCCAGGGCCTCAGCACCCTCATGGTAAGAAATACTACTGGTAAAGGGTGATCCATGGATTATTTACTGTCTTCCAGCCATATCTGTAAAAGTAGAGTAAAAGGAATGTAAAACTTCATCCTTGCAGAGGAATTTACCTTAATAATCTATTTTGAGAGTGTGTGGCTGCATGATAGAGAAGTGAAGATATTTTCTAGCTTAATTGGGGCACCAAAAGCCTAGACTAAGACTGAGCCTGTCTCATGGGTGGGTGGAGTGAATCACTCATTCATCCGGATGCATGGACACTGTCATGCTCTAACGACTTTCCATCTTACAGTCACCCTTCTCCACCAGGGAGGTAGAGATGAAAGAATTTTATGAATTCTCATCTTGTAATCATGAAAGGTATCCACTCTTGGCTGGAGCAGTCTCGCTGTCCACAAAATGTGCATGCATGTTTGGGGTGTTTTGTCCTTAGGATATAAATCCACTGTGGAAAAAATCAGATTGGCTGCATTTAGAACTTGACCTTGAATAGAGGCTTTGTCATAGGATCAGTCATAGAATGGTTTGGGTTGGAAAAGACCTTTAAGATCATCTCATTCCAACCCCCACCGTGGGCAGGGACACCACCACCCCAAACCTCCACATTTTGCTGAATCCTTTCCAATTAAGAAAAATATTAAAAAGAAGAAAAATATTCATTGTTAAAAACCCCTGGGTCTTTCTAATGTTATCCCCTTGGACCTTAGAGTCTCAGAACACCCTGGCTAAAGCACAAAGAACAATATTCTAAATTTTAAAAAATATAATAACTAACCAAAAAATGGGCATGAATAGCAAAATCTGAGCTTTTGCTCTTCTTTGCACATTGAAACATTTGTGTTATTTGTTTTGTTAACTTGAAATACAGTGAGAAGCCTTTAAAACCATGAAACTAAAGGTTCAGCTCACTCTCTGGTCTTCAGAGATATTTCTATTTTACCTTTCAGGTTATGGTCTTTATACTGCTTTTAGATTTTTGTTGTTGTTGTTTAATCTCGAGGGATCCACAAGTGCCTGACAGAATGTATTCTATCCCCACCCCTTAACAAACAACGATTTTTTTGATATGACCCGAGCCAACAGAATCCAATATCAGGAAGACTTAGTGCATTTTCACTTCATCACTCATGTCTCTGAGAGATAATTACAGAATAAATAAGTCCAGAGATGAGTTTGGAAGTGATGAACAAATATAAAAACACCACAGCACTCTTTCCACTTTAACACTTTCTTTCCAGTTGGGAGCAGAAGCCTGTGCTGTTAAACACATGGTGGGAGATCAGCTCTGCTTTGGAAGTGTGGTGGGAAATGTAATCTGGCAGAATATTTTGCCCACAAAGCAGAATAAAACATGAGATCCCAGTGCAGCACAACAGCTGTACCTGCACTTCACATGGCAATCTTTCAACTTCATCTCCCTCTCTTCTTCTTTAGGTCTCATCTTCTTTATCCCCTCCTTTATCTCCACAATTATTGATCACTCCACCATTTATCACTTTGTTGAAAACAGTTGTGCAAGAATTGAGAACTTAAAAATCATTGAAAGAGACCTTCCAAAAGAACAAATCAGTTTGCAAGCTATCCTCAAAAGCTGAAGGGACCAGGTTCTCCTGAGGTAGAAATTAGGTGTGTTGGTGCCACCAACAAAGCCTCACAGATTTTCATCCCCTAGAATTGCAAGCCTTTCTATAATTCATGCTCAGTAAGTCTTTCCAGGTAGGTAATTAAGGCAGCACATCCCTTTTACTGCTGCTGAAAGACTTGGCTTACAATCTGTTCATTTTTGGTAGGAATTGCTATTTACACTTTTCTTATTATTTTTCTCCATCCACAAAAATCTCAATTTTCTTCCACTAAGCCCAGGGCCTGTGCTATCCTGATCTCACAACCATCCTCTGAGCTCAGGAGGCGACCATCAAGAGTCTGTTGGGAGACCTTGAAGCAAGGACCAATGTTGGTGATTTTGGAATTCCTTTCAGTTCTATGCTCTGAATATTCAAAAGATCCTCAAAGGCACAAAATCCACCCACTTTCCTGGCAAGACCTGGGTATATTTTCCCAAGATATATTCTTGGATTTCAGAGGATTTGCATGTATTTAGTGTCCACTTTTCTATAGCAAACCAGAAGGAAACTGTAGTAGAAACACTAGAACTTCACAAAACTGCTTAAACTCTCCCCAAAATCCAAAAGGAAGACTTGTCCCAGACCCTTGTTCACTGCAGAGCTCTGATACCCTTGAGTAATGAGGGTACTATGTCACTGCATAGGTAATTATAAGGAGCACATGGGCGACTATTTATTTCTTTTTTATCTTGCATTATGTTTGAATTCCATTAAGATGCAACTGCCTGGCCCAAAAATAACAAATAATGTCTTTAGAGAGGCACTGAGATTCAACCCCTTTCCCCCCGAGACGAGTCAAGCTATTGCCACAGCAGAGGTGGTTTCTTCTGCATTCCCAGGTGATTAATATTCATTGGAAAAGGCACTGTAGATGATCCCTTTGGAGACAAGGTAATACAGGCTGGGAGGCGTGAAATGAATAAAAAATGTGTCCCAAACGGAGCACTGTGTATACTGTTGTTATTTTCACAGTCTTGGCACTCGGGCATCTGTGTCACAGCCACAGTGTAGCTTGAAAGGCTGAAAACCTGTCTGCACAGGACAGTGTTTCTTATTCCACTGATACCAGTTTTCTGGTGTAACTGCAAGATTGGCTTTTTTTCAGTTTTATTTAGACCATTTAGAAAGCAAAGTAAAGCAGAACAAGTAATGCTATTCTTAATTAGGGTAAGAGTATCTGAGTGGGAAGGGCTTTGAATGAGATTATTCTGCTTAGTCCTGACATCAAACGAGTATAATTGTACAGACATTTTTTTGGATCACTACAGTCCATCTACCCAACATGCCTAATTTAAGTCAAAATGCAGATCTTTGTTGAATTCTGTCCAGTTCTCAATGCAGGCTTACCATTGCCAGCAGTTGGAAGTAGTGCTGGGGCTGTCGAAGCACGGATGTGCACTTTGCTCTACCACCTCTGAGGGGACAAGCTTGGGATAGAAAGATCTCAAAGTGAGCAAGACATCTGTGGATGGAGAGGTTTTAAAGAAACTGCCTGAAATACACCCAAACTCCTCTGTCAGAACTTTAGAACAAGAGAAAAAGAAATAAACAGTTGCCAATGTGCTCCTTATAGATATCTATACAGTGACAGTCATGCTACAGATTTTAGCTTTTTATACATTTTTTCAGATGGTTGTAGCTTTGTAGACTGTTAATACATACTTATGTAGCTCCAGGTATTTTTTCTAACCTTTCTTTTAGATGTCAGAATAATACATTCTAATACATACTTGAAATTCTGTTTAGTCTTAATTCCTAAGAAGCCTGACAAGGACATTTTGTTTCCCACTAGAATTTAGAAGATATAAGAAAGCTCCTGAAACAGCTCTGATGGAGCAGAGCCTGGGGGGAAATTACCTAACCAACTGCTCTTCTAATTGGACAACATTTGTTAGATATGCCTATTTGTTTAACTTATAAATATTTTAGAAATCCACGTTGCCTCTGCCCATAGCCATGGGAGCACCTGAAGGCTTGCATTAAAATCTTGCTTTTTGTGTTACTATTTTGAACATTGTTGCAAGTTTTGGGTTGTAGATTTTAGGCAATAGGAGAAGGCACTTTGCCACCTGCCAAGGGGTTAATGACTTTGTAACCCTTCACTCAGCATAAAAAAGTCAGGTGAAAATGGAACACCCCTTCCTACACTATAATAGCTCCTGTAGGATTGATTCTTGGAAATCCTTGGAACTTCTGATGGAGGAGGAACTTCTAAACTGGAGACTTGGAAGACTCAAGTAGGAGACTGGACAATCAAAATCCGTTAATTAGCTAAACCAAGAGGTTTAAAAAAATCAGTTAATTAGCTGAACCAAGTAACTTTGGCCTGAGACAGTGCCAGGCCTGTGGAATTACTGCTCTTCTACTCTTACAAAGAACCTGGTGTAACCAGTTGAAATAGCAAATGTAGTTGATTCAGGACATTTTAAAGAATTTATTTTGATAAGGATAAATCTGGTCAAAAAAAAAAATACTTGCTGCGTGTAGGCAGAGTCATGGACGTAAAGTGTCCAAGGACCTGGCTTACTCCTCAGAAGTCAATAGAAAAATTCCTGTGGCAAGAAAGACACAGGACTGAGCATTTCCTTAATACTGAGCTATTCAGGGATTGCCCTATCAACATCAATTACAGATATGTCTTTATATGCATAAAATGTTTCTTCTTTCAGTGGAAAAACAAACAAAAAAATATTCTTATTATTAAAGAGATATCCTATTGTAAGGAAGTTCCACATTTACCGATTAAATTATTGCTGTGGACAATTGGAAATGTTTATCTAAATACCAGAAGAAATTATTTTTTATTTATGAACCTGTTAAAATATAGCCCATCCACAGAACAGGGCAGGATGTTGAGTTTTCAGAAAAGAAAGGGTCGTGACCAGATGATTGAGGGAAAATATTTTAATTTACATGTTCCACCCACTTCTTTTCAATCCCAGTCCTCACGTCTTAATTTAATAGGTAACACAGCATTGGTGAAGTCACCCAGAGCAGACACAGTACAACTGAATCTTGTTATTTGTTGCTAAACAGAAAAAGTTCTTTGCCCACACCTGTTAAAAATGAGATAAATGTGTGAAGTGAAACAGAACTGATGCTCAAAACCAGCTTTGTCTACCTACTTTACAGCCTAAATAATGGAGCAAAAGGGAATAGCAGATGCCCCTTATCCATCCTTTAAATAGATGGTGAAGGAAATACAGACATATTATATAGTTTTAATTGGATTTCCTCAGACTGCGTTCCAATCAATAATTTTGGTGGGAGGAGAGGAAATCATCTCCTTAATGCTTTCATCAGCATTAATCACAGCTCATTTGTTTCTGCAGAGGCCAAAGACAAAAGAACTGGAAAGAAATTAGAGGCACCAGCAGCTTTTAGGTTCAAGGATTAAATACTCTAAGGTTCTCCTTGCTCTGCTGAACTTTTCTTCAAATATTCTAGGAGCAGCCAAAAATGAGAAAGCAGAAAAATTGCATAACTACCATAGTGTTGGAATAGTCAAAGGCATCTCACCAGCACCAAGCAACACTATTTCCCAAGCTGTAAACATGTGAATTCCTGAAATTCTCAAAGGTCTCTTAGGTTGCAAGCACCTGGCATGTTTTCCCTCTATAATCCACACTACTCTGATTCATTGCTTCTGGAGAAGCCATGCGCTCTAGGCTTTTAGGTTTCACCCAATAATCCCTTTCTGATCCAGTAGATTTGGACAGTGAGTGCAGGGTGCTAAGGTTCGGCCCCTTCTCCCTTTTTCTGTCTCCAGGCTGTCAGTTTTTGAGGTCATGGCATTGCATCCCATGCACTGCTGTATTCTCATGCCAACTGGTTTGCATAACCGGAGGAATTGTTTTGAATACAGAGCACAGAGCTGGTTGTCAGAAGCAGCATGTTCCCTAAAGAGAGACAAAAATGAAATATCATTTAGACACTAAGAGAAAGCTGCAGCAAAATGAGATAGTTCTGTTGTTATCTAACATTCATCAAAGGGATCACAGTGCTTAATTGCTGGTTTGAGAACTCCTTTATTATATCATCTGCTATTCAGTGTTGGAAAGTACATAATAATTTAGAGAGGTCTGTTCACTTTGAAGCAGAAAACATGCACAGACTTGCATTATATTTAATCAGAATCTTCATTCTGCCATTTATGGCTGGATAGACATTCTCCTTCCAGAACAGAAGGTCCGAGAGAAAATCCCTGTCCATCTGAAAGTGCTTGTCTGCACTCAGAATCTGTTACCATGGAAAACAGCTAAACATCTGAATCACCTTCTGCAGGAACCTCCTTCTCTCTCTACTGATTTTCCAAGGAGCATAGGGGAAAATACACATCCCCCACAGAAATCTCAATTAAGTGATTGATTTCTCCTTCTCTGCAGAAGAAAATTTCTCCTTGAACATGAAGCTTTGCTTATCAGGGAAACACCTATAACTTCATCATATTTACAATAAGGAATGCATGTCCAGGTTCTTCATACCATTAGCTACTTAACTAATTCCTATCAATGCACTCTAACAAGTAAATACTGTAGAAAGGGAACAGCTTGATAGCAAAATAAGATTCAGTATTTGGAAGTACCCAGGAAAAAGGATATAGAAGAAAAGGTTCTCATAGCAGGTGGACTCCTTCCTGAAGCATGGAAAAAGTCATTTTTAGTTTACTAGGCCATCTCTTCTCTGGGCTTTAGAGTAGAATGTTCCTTCTTTTCCACCTTGTTTTATGTGGACTTTCACAAGGCAATTTAGTGCTCAAAAGTCTCTTCTGCTTCATATAATCTCAGGGTGGTGAAGAAATTGTAATATTCTGTTATTTATCCATCACTTTAGGTAGCTCAGGTGGTGGTTTGGGGTTTTCATTCCTTCTTGCTGCCCTACTTTTAAGATCACCATCCTTAGCAAACTGATATAGTCACTTTGAAGCTCTCGGTTTTTTAAATAATTTTTGTGTGTGTGTATTTGTTTCATTTTTGCAATCTGTAGGGTGGAGGCTTTCAATTTTTACCTGCCTGTTTTACGTCCTCGTGTCCTCTTTTGTATCCTTTTCCAGATGCCAGAGGACAGACCAAGTGGCCTCTTTGTTTTTTCCAGTTGCCAGTTTTTGTCTGGGAACCTGTGATATTTGGGGGGAGGGAGGGGTCACTTGCCAAAACAACTCACATAGAAATGGCATTCATTTTAAAATAAAAAAATGCCCCTTTAAATGTCACATTAAATTACACAAGTCTGAAGGTAGGTTCAGAGTACAACACATCTGCTTTTCCAACTTTGTGGGAAAACAAATGGTGGGGCAAAAGACACTGTCCTTGTGAGCTATGGATGTGTTCCTGGGATTTATGAGACTTTGTCCATCATTAAAAGGATTTTACCTGGTTTTAAACACATATATCCAGAGCCAAAAGAGAGAGCACAAATGAATCTTTAATGTGTATTGGCTTTGTCTCCCTAATGTATTTATGGCTGCTTCACTTGCAGCATTTTTCATAGAGTTTTGTAGGTAATTATGTTTAGTGGGCCTTCCATCTTTCAGCCTGTGCTGTCCTCTCTCGTTTTGCCCCATCAGTCCTGCAGAAGCAAAGCCTAAGGCAGCTTAAGCCACATTTAACAGAGATGTAAATGTTTCAGTGCTACAATTTTGTGGAATTTTACAGCTGGCCAAAAGGATGTGTTAATTAGTAGCACACTCACTTTTGGGACTGGATTCATCTGGTCTATTCAGATATTTAAAATCCATCAGATGCGTCTGGCCCTCGAGCGCTTATTTCTTGCCAGCTGGTATAAAATGAGTCTGGTCGATTAGATCACACCTAAAAAACTACACAGAAAACAACTACAGATAAGTATCTGAATCCCACCCTTTGACCTCTTTCCAGGAAAAAAACCAAAAAGAAAAGGTAGCATAGGAAACATGGATTTCATAAGGCTTATACCTGGTTTCTCATCTATTCACTCACCTGTTGGGCTTTGATGTTTCCTGTTCCAGAAGCCACAGGTGTTTCACAGTGAGACAAATCATCCCAAAAATTCATTGTAGTCTGCATTGACTACATCTTCATCAACTGTGATGGGAACTGATAGACACATTTACCTTAGATTGAATCATGGCCCTGGGACAGCAGCCAGTTGCATAAGAAGAGGCTTTTTTTGCAATAGTTCAGACATCCTTAGGTATCTGAGATACCTCCAGTTGTTGTGCCAGTCTGATGTGGTAAAGAAGATGCAACAAACTGGATCTTCCTCAAACAGCAGTGGGAGGGAATCCTAGGAAATATTAGAAGGTATCAAAATTTCATGTTCAGACAAATGACTCTGTGAAGAGCAGAAGGCAATCACTCATGACCTTATGCCTTCACATGCTTTCCTCTGCTATTTATATTCTCTTTCTTCCCTTATAATTGTCAACTTACCCCAAAATCTGGTGGTGAGGCCCTGGCACAGGTTGTGGATCCCCTGTCCCTGGAAGTGTTCAAGGCCAGGCTAGATAAGGCTTGGAACAACCTGGCCTAATGAAAGATGTCCCTGCCCACAGCAGAGGTTTGGAATTAGATGATCTTTAAGGTCCCTCTCGACCTGAGCCAGTCATTGATTTTGTAATTCTATGTTCTCTCTTCCTGTTGCTTTATTCTTCTGCTCAGACTCAGGAGTAGATCTCCTGAGGAGAACAAGAGTGCACTTGGTCTTCCTTTACTCCACCTTTTGCAAAATTTACCCATGATTTTGTGAGGAGGATTCAAAAAAGTATGTTTCCTTTTATTATCAGCCTAATTCAAAATAAAATACCCAAATGATTCATATCAACCTCCAAAACTCTTTAATGCAGTTTTATATGTCCAGTGGGAAAATTAAAAAAACTCCATTTGGCCCTGTTGCTCTGTCATGCAGATGTGGTGAATGTCCAGGAGCAGGCACGTATGAAATCTGTTGGCATGAAATATTCACAGAATTTTTCTGGATACAGACTTTAAAAAAAAATCAAAGTGTCTTTTCGAGCAGAAATAAAAGGCAAGATTAATTAAACACATGGAACAAAACAAACTGTTTATTCTGTGTCAAATAACAGAAACAAGGACCAGCTTTTGAAGCTGGCAGAACCACCTTTCTGCATGGCAGAGTAGAATAACCAGCCTACTGCAATCTTGTGAAAAGGGCATTTCCCCTGAGAGTGAGAGCTGCACATGTCAAATCTCATTTCTCCTTCAGAGCAAAGCTTTTCACAAAACCAGCTTGGCAGCATAACCATCAAATTTAGCAGAGTAGGTGTCAGGAACTTTCCACTGATACCAGTTGGGAAAAATCTGTGAAGTGGGAGCAAGGGACTGGGGTTGGATTATCAATATTATGACAAGGAAACTCAGCTCCCTCAGACATCAGCTGATGCAGTTCATGGATGCCCACTGCAATGAGATATCAGGAGCTGGACTTCAGTGATCCTCCCAGGTCCCTTCCAGCTCAGGAGATTCTGATATGAATGTCAGTGAGGAATTGTGATCATGGGCTGGGTCCTCTGACTTGTGTTTTCAGGCAGAATGAAGGTGACACTTGACAGAAAATACAAAAGCTTTTAAGAATTGACAAAATGACATCTTTGCCTTCTTCTGAGGATTTCAGCCCTCCCTCATCAGGCTACAAAAAAGCTGAAAGGTTTTGTTCAACCAGCAAAGGCTAGAACAGTTCCTCAATACCAGCTTTCCAAATCTCTTCTGTTTTTAGCTTTCAAATGTATTGTTTCCCATCCAACCATAGTGGCCATAGTGGACCACGTGTTTCCAAGCCTCAGGCTGCAACACCTGGGTTTACATCAGCTGAAGTTTAATGTGACTCTGATGCAAAGACTCCATCTGGTACCTGTTGAACAGTGACTGCAGTGTTCCATGGCTCAGCCTGTGCTTGTATTTTGAAGTTGGCTTTTCACTAGCTCCTGGTGTCACTGCAAGGTCTGCATTCTGATTTTCAGATGATTTGATGATGCACATCCTGGAGACGTATCAGAAATCAGATTCTGTGCAGAATTCAAGCAGCAGCTGTGACCCTCTGGGACAAAATGAATCACTGAGCATAGGGCTGAGCATAAAGCACTCTTAGTTAACAGAATCAGCTTTGAGGCAATCTTTTGGAGGAGATTAAGTCATTTGGCACTCTCTGAGAGTGCATTTGGCACTCTTTATGAAACACCCTTAAAATTTTGTCTTCAAAAATTACATCCCTTCAGAAACACTGTGCAGGTTTTGAGAATTTCATGTTCTTTCCTAACATTTCCTGGCCAACTGCACAAATGAGCTTTGCCAAACAGAGTCGTGAGCCCAGAAGTTATGAAGGGAGTCCCCCAGACGCTTTTGTACCTCAGATTTCTTAAGCAAAAGGAAAATCAGCACCTCAGCCTCTTCTGCTTCCTGCACAGGAGCACTGCTCAGCCATCCTCTCCTTCAGGTTCTTCCTCACATGGCCACCACTGTCTTTTTAACAGTTACAGTGGGTGTCTTGAGAAAGGAGACAATTTTACTAATGAGGAAGAAGTTACTCTGAAAAAAATCTCAGCCTACAGCCAGCATGGTACCTGTTGGTTATGCCAACAAAGTCTTGAGAAAATGCCCATCACAAACGGTGTTTGAGCATCTCCTGTGGTAACACTCAACTGGGACATCTGCAGCAGCACATTCTAGAATCATAGAATCACTGAGGTTGGAAAGGAACTCCAAGAACGTCGAATCCAATCTTCACCATGTCTCTTGCCAAGTGCCTTCTTATGATAAGGCCAAACATTTTTTGTGGCAAAACACAAAATCTCCATCTGCTCCCTGCACAGGGCCTGAGGACAAGACAGCCCAATTTGCTTAAGCATGAGAAAAACTGAGCCTACAGTAAAACAACTGCAGAGTTTTTATGTGGTAAGTTTCAAGGGAATATGCACTAGAACAGAATGGGAGGTTTGCCACTTACACTTAGAAATCATCAAATTTGACTGTGAAACCAAAAATAAACATTCCCCCCCATCCAATGCCCAGCTTCTAGGGCACAAGCACCAAAAATTACCCGGGTGAGTTCCTATAATCTCATTAGGACTTGACTTCCAATTTATGTTCACCATCTTCATCTAGGTGGTTGAAAACACTAATTGTTCAAAACGTGTTGGGGAGGAAACAGAGCTGGTGGATATTGTCCACCCAGCTCTCCAATGCTGATGGAAAGGCAGCATGGCCAGGCAAAGTCCCCATCCATCAATGAGCAACTCTGTATTTGACTATGGCTTATGGTGACCACTGAAGCTGCCTGGAAACGTCCTCTTTTCTGCTCTTCCCACTCCAAATCTTTGCCTACTTTCTACAAAGTCTTCTGAGCTTGGAAAGCTCTTCATGTGAATCCTCCTTAATACAGCAGTCTACAGGAAACACGTCTACTTTACACATTTATCCCTCTCCATTCATTTGGCCTCACCAGATGTAACTCACTTCTTTTATTCTGGATATATTAAGGTATAAAGTCCACCAAAATCCCCCAGAGTGGGCTAAGTGTCATCTCTAGCTGGACTACTCAGGCATCCCTCTGATCCAAATTAAAATAAGTAATAGTAATTGCTAAAAAGAGATCCTGGTCTATCAGTGTGGGAAGGGGATTTCCAAGCCCCAGAGATCTAGGTGGTTTAAACCTCTTGTTTGAGTGGTTTGAGCTGTTTCATGCCCCATTTTCTTCCCCACAAAACTTTCTCCTCTGGATGTCTATTCCTCAAACACAGGCCCACATGGAAAAAAAAAAAAAAAGAGAGATACTTTCCTTTTCAGCTAGCTCAGGGTATTTTCAGGGAGGGAGGGACGCACCCATCAGTCAGATGAGGTGTCTGTCCGTACATCAGCGTGACAGCCACTTTGTTATATTGATAGATCCTAGCAGGGACTGGGAGTAGACTTACTCACTGATACAATTCATCACACTTTAACATAAGATGCTCTCTCACTGCTGTCGAGAAACATTGACTAAGTAGAAGTCCAGCATACTGATTTATTGGAGCTGGCAACTCAAGTCCAATGAAGAATCCAATGCAGGGAACTTTTTGCCAATACACAGTAACTTTGTTTACTCAATACAGGATGTATCCATCTTTCAGCTGCCATTGATTGCCCTTCTATTTTTTTTTTCAACATGCCCAGGCTGTAAAGGGAAAAAAAAAAAAGAATCCTATCACAGGAAGTGATTTGTTTTGGTAGAGTAAAAAATGTTAAACCTCTCCACAGATAAACCAAACAGGGTGAGAAAGAAATAACTGTCCTCTTATGTAGCATAAGGATTTTAATTTGAAGCACAGCTCACACAGCTGATTATTTCCTGGCTTACAATAGAAATACTCATTCAGACAGAAGCAAAATGCCTTCATTTTTCTGCACTGAAGGGCCTTGAGTGTCATAATGAAAGGAGATGGGGAATGAAAACAACAATTAAATTCTGGCACACAAGTTACCTAGAAAATCATGAAAGAGGGTGGAAGAAATCCTTGGAAGACTTCAACTTTCAGACACACACATGAATACCTTCAAGCCACCTGTGGTAGGATGAAGGGCTCAAGCATGAGGAACATCTGGTCTGGCTTTGGACAGAGGGTTTGTGCTCTCACATGGCAGGCAGGGAGGTCACAGGGGACTGCCAAACACCTTTTTCTATCTATTGACCATAAAACCACAGAATAACAGTATTATTTGGGTTGGAAGGAACATTAAAGACCATCCAGTTCCAACCCCCCTGCCATGGGCAGGGACACCTTTCCATGGTCCCTTCCCACCTATCTCAGGTTTCTCCAAGTCCCATCCAACCTGGTCTTGAATGCTTCCAGGGATGGCACATCCACAACTTCTCTGGGCAGCCTTTGCCAGGGCCTCACCTGCCCATGGAAGATGGATAGAAAAAGATCATCTTTGGGATCCCTTCTAACCCAAACCGTTCCGTGATTCTGCGACTGCACAAAAGTATGATTTTTGTTGCTTGTCTAAGAATGGGCCAGAATGTACTGTCCCCTTGGAGAAAGAGCTTAAAAAACATCTCTTGACTTAAATCTTTCAGAACAGCTTTGACATTTGTAGCAGGGCATCTAACCCCCCACAAGAGCTTATCTGTTGATTGTTATCCAGTCAGATAACTCAAGCAAGACAAGCTGCCTTGTTGGGAGTTATTTTGCTTCCATGGGGCTAACACTGGTCTGGAATCTCCCAGCTGAAAATAAACATCTTGGTGTCGAAATGAGATTTGACAAGATAAGCTGGAATTCTGAGTGACAGACACTTGATTTACAACTATAAAAGTTGCACCAAACTTTCACAAAATGGAAATCTCTTCTGCAAATTTCCCTGCAAAAGTTTGGAGTTTTTCCCATGAGTGGGGATGCTGCTTTGTGATAATCTGTAGATTATCATCATTTTGTTGTATGTTACATTCAGCTCCTAATCAATACCAGTCCTTCTGCTAGATTTACTATAGATACCTTTATATAGAGCACTGTTCTATGTTATGCTGTAGTCTATTAGTAATTCTTCTAGTTTTAGACTGTGCACTAAGTAACTCTGATTAAGGCCTTTCATCTATTACCTCCTATCAGTTCAATAAATAATTCATTTTTATGAATAGACCTGATTTGCCATCCTTAGCACATATGAGCCAAAGTGATTTCTTAAATTCAAGCTGTTCCCAAAAATCTGAGGCAAGGAAGGATTTAGCTTTATTTAAACCCTTTCCAGTGAAAGAGTTTCAATACAAAAATGAATTCTTCCTGGCCATCAGAGTCGGAGACAGGGCTTCTTTAGTGAACTCTGTTCTGAAGCTTCTACTCCCCCTGACAACATTTACTCATAATTGCTCACTCTGGGCTGATGTAATTGTAAATAAAGCCACTCACAGAGCATTTCTAGGTGCTTATCTACAGCCTCTGCAGCTTGAAAAGTCTACGTGTTGTTTCCTAGTTCACGAAACAGCAGAAGGACAACTTGCTGTGTCTGATTCCTCAGGGAATTTGTCCAGGAGCAGATAGGCAAGAGACAACAAGGTGGATTTCCAGCCTCTCCCATATGTTCTTGCAATGCTCCTCAGGGTTTATGAGCCTTCCAGCTTTTGCAATAAGCAAGAGAAATGCAGAGGTTGGAACTGAAGGCCTAATGCAGAGGTTGTAATTGAAGGGACACAGAATTCTGGGATGTAGAAATTTATAGCAATGGCACAACGTTCATATCGTGAGGCAGTTTCATGCTAAAAAGGCTGCACACCTGCTCAGTTAATCTGGGTCATAGCTATATCTCACCATGAAACACTAAGAGTCCACTTCTCCGTTTCTTCCCAAGATCAGGTTTACAACACAAAGAGAGCACCTCCAGAATCTCTATCAGAAACTGAATCTACAAGATGATATTCTGCTGTCTTTATTCACATGGAACAGCAAAGTTCTGTGTAGGACTTCAGTCTTGGTGGCAGACAGAAGGTGAAGGGATTAAATCTTATATGTAGACAATTGCCAAACAGGGCAATTTTCAGTGCAAAATGTGTTGACAAAAAAACTTCAGAATCCAATAAATTCATGTGGTTTCTGGTAAACCACATTAAAACAGCGTCATAATTCTGGAGAAAGGATTCCCCAGCTCCACATTTCACTCTACATATACTTTGCTAATTTTTCTCGCTGAAAGTGAAAAAACCCTCTCCAGGAACAAAGCAAAAAGAATCTCTTGGCATTCAAAAAACCTTTAGAAGCAGTTAATATGTGCTGCAAATTGCACTCTGCACACACCACCCCTCCCACGCAGACAGCAATGAACACTTAATGCCCCAGGAGTGCAAGGAGGCAATTCCTGGTAAATGTTAAGTGCTGCCTGTTGCTGCCTCCGAAATGTCATTTCCAACAGTTGTGATTGAACGAGCAAATTCTGCTGCATCCTTCCCCCACCAGCTCTCCGACATCCTGACACATCTCCCTGAATTCCATCCCTGTGGAAACGTGCTGCATTTCTGACAGGTGTGTGGGGGGGCTGAGTGGACCCCATTAATGCAACAAGGAGAGGAGAGAGTCCACATGCCTGGAAAAATGCAGGGCAATTTCACCTGATTTTGCTCTGTAGCAGTCAGACTCCCTAAGGTTATTTACTAAAGCACATTTGGTGAACTAGAAGCCCATTTCCCCCCACTGCATGTGCAGGCAGTGTAAGCAAGTAGCTCAAGGTTAGACACATCCACAGTAAAAACATAAAACCTGCCTTTAAAAAGTAAAGCTGCATTTAAAAGTTTAGATCTTTATTTTCTTCATATATAGCATTAATAGCATATTGACAATACTGCCCTTTAATAAAAGAAAATTAGACTGAAAACCATCTCTGCTGTAGGCAGACATTTTGAATAAAGCAATGTAAAAGCAACAAAGATGTTGATCTTCCCAACAAAGCATGGAACAGCTCAGGATCATCAAATCATCAAACACCAGAAGGGGCACAGCCCTGCTTGGGCTTCAGCAGGAACCCTTTGCCTGTCTGCACACACAGCCCAGTGCTCTGAGCACTGTTACAGGTAGAAATGCTGATTTTATGAAAATGCAGCATAGTTCAGCTCAGTTTCTTCAGTATGTTCCAGGTAATAAAAGTGCATCCTTAATAAATGTGGCAGAATTTTTGTTTTTCCAGAGAAGTCCAGATGAAGGACTCTACAAAAGCAGTAAAGTTATTGTAGAATATTATACTAGAAAATTTCTTTGTGGCTTTTTAAAAAACAAAAGGGAAGATTCTGACCAAGTATGGATAACTTCTGGATAATTTGAGACTTAAGAATTTTGTAGTAAATGATGTTTTGGTTTTTTTACTGTTATATTCTGTATCTGAGTACTTTCAAACAGCTGTTTCCTTCAACTGAAGGGATTTCTGAACATTAGTAAAAGATGAGACTTACAAATTTAGACATTTTTAGAGGAACTTCCCTATGTAATCAAAGCTATAGGATCATGGAATGGTTTGGGTTGGAAAGGACCTTAAAGATCCTCTAGCTCCAGCCCCTGCCATGGGCAGGGACACCTTCCACTAGACCAGGTTGCTCTAAGCCCTGTCCAACCTTGCCTTGGACACTTGGAACATCCAGACCTTTGCTGGGCAGCCTGTCCCAATGTCCCAACAATCCCACAGTAAAGATTTTTGTTCCCATATCAAACCTAAACTTGCCATTCTGGGCAGATCAACAGCCCATGAGGTCTGGCATTTGTCTCACAAATCACATGCAGCAGAGAAAGAAATTTCTTGTCATTAATTAGGGTGTTTATTATAAAACAGTGCCTACCAACATTTTTGATTGTATTTAAAAATCCACAAATCTGTATTCACTACATTCTTTGTCTAAAAGATTGTTGGTCTTTTTCATAAAAAAGTAATCATAAAGTTGAAATTGAAAAGTAAGAATGGAACAGCACATTAAAATAGATTTAAAGGAGTTTAATTTATCAGTTCCTCAAACAGTTTTGATTGGCATGGTTCCACTACAGTCCACTGAAGGATGGTGATTTTTAGCAGCTCAGTGCCTAAGAAATGTCTGAAAGAGAAAAGGGAGGTCATGGGAAGCTACCTGTGTCTAAATCCTACAGAAACAGTGGGAGTAGAGGGACTGCTTGGGAGGGGTGAGGAGGGCTACAGCAGGGTGTGATCCTTAGAACAAGAGATGCTGGAATGTGAATTGGAGTCAGCTGTGAGTGTACAATTCAGTCTAACTCTCTAAGCAGTTTAATTTCCAGCCAATATGTATGGGATTCCACAGCATGGGATTTCAGAGCACAGTACCCAACAGGAAAGTTCACTGGAAGCACTGTGGTAAAATCCCAGCAGTGTGTAACCCCCCCAAGCACTCTGAATGGTGCAACAAGGCTGGAGGAAGACACAACGAGTTTGCTCTTTGACCAGTATTGCTTCTTACAGTCTGACCAAAACTCTTCCCTGAAAAGTGATGCTGGCCTCGCCAGTTCCTCAAGAACTCTTGTAGGAGCATCCTCCACATCCCAAACATTGGTTTAAAGAACAGAGGAGATGTCAAAATAACAGCAACTCTCAGCTGAAGCTCGTGCACAGTGAAGGCAATAAACAACTTTAAACCCCAAACCAAATTGTATCAAGAAACCTTGAGCTCCTGTTGTGAAATGAACTCTTTTTTTTTACTTTAATTGCAGATCTCAGCAGGCACTGTGATACAAAACCCTGTGAGATGCTTGATAATAAACTCAAACAGTCCCATTTTCATTTCTTTACCCATTAATTAGATGATCACAATTGGAAAGAAGGGGAATAATTCTCAGCACAGAATAGTTCATTATGGATTTGTCCCATCCTGGGCAGATTCCCTCTGGGGTGGGGTTTAAGTTGCTATCAGATTGGGTGATTGCCATTCCGACCAGTGGTTGTGGTTCTCAGAAACATAATTCCAGCCAGGAATGGTGTGAATTTTCATTTTAATGCCTCTTGGGTTCCTGTGAGGTTCTGGTCAGAGAGCATGCAGTTGTGTTTAGTGAAAACCTCATTAAAGATTAATCCAGCAAAGACTGGTCATAAACATTTACCACTGTAATTCCATAAAAGTTAATGGTGTCAGTAAACAGGAGGCTGGAACAAGCCAGGCTCCACAAGTCATGGTGGGGAGGGAACAAATCCCAGGCTGGAGCAGCAGCTTCCAAAAACACTTGGCAAGACTCACTTTGCACGTGGCATTTGGAAAGTGGGAATTGCTCCCAGTGGGAAAGGCTGAAGTGGATTCTGTCTCTTGATTTGCTTAAGAAAATGATTGTTTATCCCATCTGTTGTCAGGGAATGGTTCCCCACAGAGAGAGGATCCAGTGCAGGCGTGGAGCTGGCCCTGGGGAGGAATACCAGACACAGGCAAGTCAGCAGAACAGCTTTGCTATGAATTTGTGATGGTTGATGCCTTTCTCCAGGCAGCTGTACCTGAGGAGGGAAAATTAATTCATTAGCTGCATTCAAAGGGCAGTTTGGGAAAGGCACTTAACAAACATAAACTGGGAAAGTGCCCAAATAATGGCGTTTGATGGCAGGGAATTTCTTACTGAACAGAATCCCTTGTTGAATTTCAGTCAAAATTGTTGCAGCCCCACTCATAAATAACAATTTTCTTTCCTTTCTGTTGCCATTGCTGATGATAATTCATTGCATGCTATTTATTATATGCTAACATTACATACACAATGGGACAAAAAGTCATATTTTCCCTTAGAAAAGCAGCCTGAAGTACACAATGTCATTATATGTATTTATACCTACAAACTGAATGCCAGTGCTTTTATTATGCTTTATTAATCCAGAAAGAACTTCATAATCTCTTAATGTAGCAGTTATATTCTATTCAGCTGCCCTATAAAAATATATCAAAGCTGGGCATGGTAAATAATTATCTAATCCATTAAGACTCAGAATATAATGAGCAGTGACTGTCATTTTATTTGGGGATGTCTCAAAGCAATTCCCAGCTCTTCCTCCTCCTACCCCATGACATCAAGTATAGAGTTAATAAAGGAAAAATACTTTCAATTAACTTACATGTTAAAAGGCAACACAGAAAGCCTAAAATACACTGGGAAAGTTCAAAAGAACAGTAATTATTTTAGAGTGATACAAAAAAAAAAAATCTACTGCTGCATATCAGGAAAAGCAAAGCAGCATGAATTATGTACTTATGTAAATAAAGCTAATAGGCGATAACATTAATTAATGGCATAAAACTTCTGCTCATCATTCTGCAGATAGCAGGTATTCATTTGTGAGGATTAATTTATATTTTAATTAGAAATTTACATATTTAGCAGCCCTGCCATCAACAATTAGCAAATCCAGTGCATTTAAGGATTTTCAATTTAAACTAAACACAGTGAATTTCAAAGGGTCATTTTGGAGCAATTTGTCTCATTTCACAGCAATGGGGAGCTACACATTCCCTTCATATACACCCATTACCTTCAGACAGAAACTCCTAAGAAGTAGTTTGTAATACCTGAAACATGATTTGGTCTCTTCTAATTTACTTCCCATGAAACATTTATGGTAAATACTAATTGCTAGGGAAGGTCTCTGTGGAGGCCAAGGAAGATAAAATTATTTCTGATTAATAAGTTTGGAGTGACAATAAATCAGCCTTATGGGTGCTGGGGGAGTGGGGAAGGGACAGGAGTGGTTGGCTCCATGTATAATTAAGTTTTAGGTAAGATTAGTGAGTCAGAGGTTAAACAAATTTGAAATCATTTCATAATGTGCTGGCAATATATACAGCATGAGGTTTGATCTATACACAAAGAGTGAGAAGAAAAATCTGGGTTGGGTGCCTTGCATGATTCATCCCAGACAAACAGATGGAAATATTTGAGCTCTGCTCTCTCTACCATCAAAGTGAAGGCAGGGGAACTCCACCACAGACACAGCATGAGATGTCTCTTAACACACCACAAGTCTTCACAAGTTCACATCCATCAGAACATGGCTCAAAACATCCACTTCAGACTCGTTTCAACGCAAGAAGTGGAATAATTTTTCATTTCTGAGGAACCAGGTTAGATTCAATTCAGAACAGGCATATTCCCAACTGACCTGTGCTCAATCCTCATCCTGCAACAGAATCGTGGGCTGGAGGATAATCCCTGGGAAGCCCAGAGCAGAACACCAGCACCTGGAATCTCATCCACAGCTCATGGGGTGAGGAAACGCAGCCCCCATCTGCAGCCTTCAGTTGCCATCAGGCAAATCACATTGCAGGCAAGATAAAGGAGGAGGAAGCTCACTGATGGAGCTGCCCAAATAATATTTCATGGCAGGGAATTTCTTCCTGAACAGCATCTCTTTTTGGATTTCAATTGAAAATGTTGCACCCCATCCACAAATAACATTTGTCTTCCCTCTCTTTTGCCACTGCTGTTGGCAATTTATTGCATACTGTATGTTATATGGTAATATTACATACACAATGGACCAAAAATTCATATTTTCCCTTAGAAAACCAGCCTGAAGTGCAGACTCAGGAGTTGCAGGATGCTGTGTGATATCCTATGTTGACTGGACAATAGGTTTGGCTAGGACTAATGTTTCTGATGGAGTTTTATTTAATCAAGGCAAAATTTCCATCAGGGCATGGTTATTTCTTTGTGCTCCTTGCTGCCATGGGAGCAATCATGCGCCAGGATCAGGGAATGGTGGTTCAGTCCCACCAGCTCCTGCATGGGTACAAGGGCACAATCTTCACCCCAATCCCTCCAGGGTCTTGTATGATCCATGGCAAGATGAGCCTTGAAACTCTCTTTGATTCAGCTTCCCTAAGTGCTTAATAAAACTGAATTCTCATTAAGGTTACTGAAGAATATTTATTTCAAAACCAGTATTTTGAATTCCCTACAGGGCTTCCCTGAAGCATAAGGAATATGACCAGAGGCACCCACAGGTGGGGGCTGTGCCCTGCCATCAGTTAAAATGCTGGGTGTTCATTGTTTCCCTCTCCCCAGCTGTGCTCATTTGCTCAGCCCAGCTGTGCCATACAAAGCAGGGCTTCACTAATTATGGTGTGCAAAGCTCACTGATGCAGCTTGGAGAAATCAAGGATTAGATTTCCTTGATCTCCTCCAGAGATCTTCTACTCCACAGCTGCTGACACCTTCCCCTCTGTCAATATTTCTTTTCCTACATAAACAGCACATTTCCCCCTTAGAGTGGGCTCTGGGAAGTGCCTGTAAGAGCACTGGAAACATCCCTCCTCTGAAAAAGTGAGGTTTTGCCAGCAATTACGTAGCCAGCACTTTGCTGGCTCACTGCCTTGCCGTGAAGGATGGAGCAGTTTTCACCCAATATTACCTTTCTCAATATTTCACAAACTCCTCTGAATCCTTGTGATCCCTCCTAGGCCCCTCTCTGCTAATTTAAGGAACAGTGCCCATTCTCCTGCACTTCAGTTCATCTGGGAGACCAATATTTCACTGATCAGCCAGAAGGAATTAAAATATAAGCAGTTAACTCTTGACAGCTGGTGCACAGCCCTAATCCTCTCTCAAGGCACTACTGACACCTGAACCATTTCTCCAGTTATTTGATAACCTGTGGCTAAAAATGGGCAGTGATGGATAGAGCAAGTATTGCTTCCACAAGTACCCATTTTCTTTGCTATTCTCCTCAATAGATTTTTTTTTCCTGAAGACTAAATGAAATCCTTTTGTCCTAGTCAGAGTGTAGAGACCTGTATTGTCTTCTATAATTGAACCAATCCTTGTATTCCAAGCCATCCTCCTCAGTCATGGTTTCCTTCACCAAAGTTCATTTGGCTGTTTGGCCAAACATTTGTGGTTTTCCCTCTTTTTCTGTGCTCTAACAAGAGCTTGAAGGCCCAGCCAAGGTTAGTAATGGATTATGCTGGATGCTCAGTGTTTGCAATTTCATGTGTACAAGCACATGCATTGAAGGAAAGGCCCCTGTGCCCAAGAGTTGGATTTATTCAGGAGGGATAAAAGGCCAGTGGATGCTCAGGAGGAGATAAACATCACCCAAAATCTGTGTCAAATGTGGACAACGAGCTCAGGTTTTGGGTAGCATCAAAGTCACACACAGCAATGTGTCCATCCAAGGTCATTAATGGATTTAAGTGTCTGGCAGCCAGTGGCAAAGAACCAAAGCAGAAAAGGGGAAGAAGGGAGAGCCCTGCAATGCAAATTAGTTTCTCTTTTATCAAATGGTTTATTTTCAAAAGAGCCACAGAATAAAAAATGCCATTAATATTCTGTGACTCTAGTGAAATGCTTCACAAAAGCACTTCTAGCCAGGACTCACCTGAAATTGGCAATCATTCATCATGATTCTGTCATATTTTTGTTTTGGAAGGTGACAGATATAGGTCCATACAAATTGTGCCTTGGTTTTTTTCCCTACATTTATGATACAATCACTTTCCTACCCTGAAAGCTACCACTACCAACCAAGATACACTTTTCATTCAAGAAAAATTAAAATCTCACAGAATCTGCCCCTGTGTCAGTAGCTGTTTACAGAATATGGCAATCTGTAGGAGAAAATAAAGATAAAAAATTCCCAGGTAGAAAATAGTTCTAGTAAAAAAAAAAGAAAAAGAGAGAGAAAAGAAAAAGAGAGGGAGAAGAAGGAGAAAGAGACACCTGCAAGGGTTTGGATTTGGGGTGAAATTCTGTGATTCCAAGCACAGGATTGCAAGAAAGGTAAGAAGGAGGACATGCTGTCAGCCCTGGGAAGCATCTGCAGGAAAATGGTGTGTTCTGGGCTGCTTCTGATTATTAGGGACTTTTCACAGAGGTGTGCAGTGAAAGGACAAGAAGGAATTGCCTTAAGCTGAAGTAGGACAGATTTAGATCATGTGTTAGGAAGAAATTCTTTACTGTGAGTGAGGCCCTGGCACAGGTTACCCAGAGAAGCTGTGGCTGCCCCATCCCTGGAAGTGTTCAAGGCCAGATTGGACAGGGCTTGGAGCAACCTGGGATAGTGGAAAGTGTCCCTGCCCATGGCAGGGGCTGGAACTGGATGACCTTTTAGTTCCCATCCAACCCAAACCATTCTATGGCTCTGTTATCATAGGAGGCACTTCCTGATGGTGCTCACTCCCTTAGATTCACTGAGAGTCAGGTTGGGAAAAGTTATTTTTTAGTCACCAAATCCTTTAGGATGACAATTACCCTATAAGCTCAGAAAGACCTGGGTCACTCTATCCAAGAGTGGAAGATCATGTCTGGAGTGGCTCCTGCCTCCCCTGAGGTATGGGAAGAATTCTGATTCATTCTGGTGGCAGAACCATCAGCAGAGATAGAGTGTCCAAAAAAAAAACCCATAGAATCATTGAATCATCATAGACTGTTTGGGGCTGGAAGGGACATTAAAGGTCACCCAATTCCAATCCCCTGCCTTGGCACTAAACTGAGCCAAGCCACAGACAACTACTGATATCACTGGTGAGCTCTTGGCAGCAGAAACCTCTACAAGAAAGATTTGCACTGAATCCCAGCAGCACAGTCAAGCCTGAATTCTCCCACCTTGGAGGAGAGGTCTAAGAAACCCAGCATAAGGAAGTGTAAGAAATCTGGGATCTGTGCTCAGAATTACACTGTGGACATAGCTTAAACTAGATTAGATACAATTTCTCTGGGCATGGTAGACAAACATAAAATAAATGTTCTTGTTCTATATGATTAGAATGGAGTAAATACTAAAAACATGGGTGTGAAAGTAGGAGTTGCACCTGGCAATCCTTGTGGGTCCCTTCCAACCCAGGATATTCTATTTCTATGAAAGGCTGCTGTTTATTGACAGGGAAATGTGTGTTTGCTGAAGGAAGGAACCTTCAAAGAATTAACAGTCAGACAGAAATCCACACAGCAAACAAGAAAGACAGAAGGTAGACTTTGAAGTTCTGTTCTAACTGAAATCATTTAACAAAATTAAAATAAAAAATGTCAGTTCTTCATTCCTTTCTTCTAATCTCTTTTCTATAATAAAAGAACAAAAATAATTTCTTTATAAAATATTCTTTTCTTCTTTTCAGCTGTTCTAGAAATTCAGGTTCTTTATCAGAAATACTGTGTCTGCTTTTCTCTTCTTAATTCAACCAGAACACTACACAACGGGTACTATTTTCTTTTACTAATTTTTTTTTGTGTGCAAGAGATTGAAAATATTTTGGTTTTCAGTTCAGGAAAAATGCTTTTTGTAGTTTTGTGGGATCTTAAACAGAAAAGAAATGAAACTATCCTACATATTAGCAGTTCTTGTCAGTATTTCCTTCAGAACTATAATCATCTGTGAAGCATCCCGGGTTGTAAATATACATAAATGACTAATCAAACAAAACAATGACACTGGAGGTTTTTCAATGGCCTGAATTGCAGCCTGTTTGCTTCTAAAATGCTTGAGCAATCTTCTACTGCTGGGAGAAATTAACAGAGCAAATTACTCAGATGCAGAGCATAATCCTCCCTGCCTTGGTCTCATTCAAATTGATTTGAATGGTCCTGATCTGAAGCTGCTGTGAAATCAGCCACAGAGGCAAAGCAGGTTGTAGGTCTTGATGTACAGGAGGTATTTTCCAGGACAGCAATGGCCACTGCGACCAGCTCACCCTGGTAGAATCACAGAGTCACTAAGGTTGGTAAAAAACCCCAAGATTATAAAGTCCAACCTTTGAGCATCACTTTGTCAACTGGACCAGAGCACTGAGTGCCACATCCAGTTGTTTCTTGAGCACCCACAAGAAGTTGTTTCTTGAGCACCCACCTATCCATCACCTCCCTGGGAATTCCCTTCCTGTGCTTGACCACCCATCCAGTGAAAAAATTCTTCCTGATGTCCAACCTGACTTTCTCCTGGTACAATTTGAGACCATTTCCTCTTGTTGTCTGGGAGAAGAAACCAACCCCCACCTGGCTACAACCTCCTGTCAGGGAATTGTAGACAGCACAAAGGCTTCCCTTGAGCCTCCTTTTCTCCAGGCTGAGCCCAACCAGCTCCCTCAACCACCTAAAGTGCAGCTTTCAGAAAGATCTCTGATCTGGGCTTCACCTCAGCTTGGTGAAAGTGTCTCCCAAATGTCAGTAACCATTGCACCAACAACTCATGCTCCTCCACCATACTGTCAGTTATTTCAATTTCCTTTGGAAAACTTCATATTTACCCCACAAAACCTGACATAAAAGCAAATTGAAGAAATTGCTTAAGTTATATATTTATATCTGAAGACCAATGTGGGATGAGTTTACAGTTTGATACCAGGCTTAGCTTTGAATATGGTATTGCAGGCACTCCAGAATTTATTACTGATGAATTTTGGATTCAAGGGGATAGATGAGTCTTTACTTGAAGTTTTTGTTGGCACTACTTACTTCAATTATTATACATTCATCTCCTCTATTTAATCAACCTTCTTCATCTGAATGATGAATTGTGCCCATACTCCTTGTAGGATTTTTCCAAATGGAGCAACTTAGGAAGTGTCTGACAAGCAGGATATAGGAGCAGAAGCTAGGAGAGGTATCAAGGAAAAAGTCTTAGTTCCACTGAAGGCTGGATTTTTTTTTTCCATTGGGACCACTTCTAGACACTCTCAGTTCATCTACTGACTCATTGGGTGACTCTGGACTAAACCCTGGCCTCTCAGAGTGTCAGATCACATATCTGTGAAAGACAGTAACCTTTCCAATGAATTATTTATATTGAATTTGTGTAGGATTTAGATTAACCTCACAAAGCACCATTCTACAGTTTCTCTCATCCTTTCCTACTTCCTGGCATATATTTACATCCAGCTTGCCCCAAAACTGTTGCCTCTTCCCTGCATTTTACGTGCAGCTGTGTGGTGACTCACAGCCACCACCTAACACAACAAAATCCTTCATGTTTACTTTCAGATGTTGTCTGTGCTGTCCCTTCACTTTACTGCACATCCTATAATCTGTAGCATTATCCAATTCACAACATGTTCATCCACAATGTGCTGCTGGGAGGTTTTCTCACAGATTGCAATTGGACAATAAAGAAAATCAACCAGACAGGAAGTCAACTTGCCAGACATCTGGAGGACAGCCTTGAATTTTTTTACTCCTGAGCTGAAATTGTTTGGGTTGACTTTATAAAAAGAACTTCACGGTGAAAAAACCATTCAGCTATTCTCATGAACAATTAGTGCTTTGAATTGGAATAGTTTTAGCTCTGCTCTGGCGAGATCCCACCTGCAGAGCTGCCTCCAGCTCTGGAATCTCCAGCACAGGAAGGACATGGAACTGTTGGGAGTGAGTCCAGAGGAAACCACCAAGATGATCAGAGGGATGGAGCACATTTCCTACAAAAAAAGGCTGAGAAAATTAAAGTGGTTCACCCTAGAGAAGAGAAGGCTTTGGTGTGATTAAATTTTGGCCTTCTAGTACCTGAAGGAGCCTACCAGAAAGATGGAGAGGGACCTTTTACAAGGGCCTGGAGAGACAGAACTGGTGGCAATGGCTTCAAACTTATAGAAAGCAGCCTTAGATTAAATATTACAAAGAAACCCATTAGTTGGAGGATGGTGAGGCCCTGGCACAGGTGTCCCAGAGAAGCTGTGGCTGGCCCATCCCTGGAAGTGTTCAGGCTGGATGGGGCCCTGAACAGCCTGGTCTAGTGGAAGGTGTCCCTGCCCATGGCAGAAGGGTTGGAACTCAATGGCCTTGAAGGTCCCTTTCGACCCAAGCCATTCTGTGATTCTATGGCCACATCCAGCTGCCTGCCCCAGATGATCTTTGGCCATCCTAACTGCATTAGAAACTCTGTGAGAGATGACTCCACAGCCCAGGCAAAGCCAGTGCCAATATCTGAGAGCATTTCCTTGTGCTGGTTCATTTACTGGTGCACAAGAAGTTTATCTACTGCCAGATGTCTTGCAATGTATTGACCAATTCACCACGTATCATGTTCACACACCACAAGTACAAAAGCCATTAGACCTGGCATGACCAACATTAATATTCCTCCAAATATATTTACATTATGTGCTATTTGAAAACATGATCAGTCTTCAGATTATGAGCCATGACTAAAGCTGGACTTGGGTGAGGATGTCCAAGCATCGTATTCCTTGTTTTCCTTTCCTTGGCCTATTAATACTCTTAGTATCTATCTTGCATACAGGTACATGCCTTCTGCAGACAGCAGGATGGGACAGATGAAACAGGAGATGATCTTTAAGGTCCTGTCCAACCCAAACCACTCTGATTCTGTTAAACCAGATGTTCTGTGTGTGAGCTGAAGTCCTTTTGTAGTCAATGCAGAGGGGCAGCTCTCTCCAGAGTGCCCATCATCTCATTCTGAGGGAGGTATCTGACCTACTTCAGATGAATTTCCAGCTAGACACACACTTTTATTTTCACCAAGTCAAGAGCAGTGAGCTCACTGAAGAGCTGTACACTGAAAGTATCTGAAAAGAGGCAGGGGACATCTCTAAACATAACTAAGAAAACCCAAACTAACCCCAAGCCCTGGAGGCACACAAGGCCATACAGGAAAAGGATAAAACTCTTTTCCTGGGGGTTGACACCATGCAGGGTGGGCTGTCAGAAAGCAGCACATTCCCCTCCCCACAACCACGTTTCCCAGTCCAACCTACCAGCACAGAAGATGGATTGACAATGGCATGGCTGATGGAGACTGATGAAAGTGTAAATGCATTTTTGACGAATTTTGCTCCAGGCACCTACAGAGCCTTTCTTTCTCTTCATGTCAGACCTGCAGAGTCTCTGTGCCAGCTCAGTGGGCAGCAATGACACTACACTTCTTCCTGTCCCACTCCCACTTTTTTGGTTGTTCTGGGGTTTTGCCCAAATATATTTTTCAGGCCAGGTCTCCTTTCACACAACAAAACTAGGCCTCAGCCACAGGATCTTTCACATCAGTCGTGTATTTTCATTGTGTGAATATTTACTTCCATCCTTCCCTTTGTCCTAATCAATGACAAGCTTTCAAAGCACATCCAAGGGCTCAATTCCAATGTTTGAGTTTTGCAAATATGTCCATTGCAGATGCTGCTTATTAAGTATTTACCAAGTCATTACGCCTTAGGATGTATCTTCTTGCTTACACTGGAACAGCTAGGGAGTAGAAGGGATCTCTCAGAATTTGGTTAATTAATCCAGCTGCAAACAGTAATTAGATTTTATCGTAATCAACTAATTAATTCTTCCAACTCAGTAGTCGATGTAATGAGCAAAGGAAACACAACCAGCTTTTGCAAGACAAGAACCTCAGCTTAGGAAAGGAAAGAGCAAAGGCCATCTAAACCAATTAAAGGAGAGCACATATATCAAGTTACTCAGAGGGGAGGTGGTTCTGGGATACGTGACACAGCTAAGCTGGTGTTTTTCCTTTTCAGAATTGCTTTGGATCTGATTTCTAACCAACCTCAAATGTCTTCCAGACTTTCCCAGTTATGTGCTAAGCCTGTCTTGTCCCTTCTTCCTCAATTCCTCCTGAAAATTATCTTGGAAATTTTATTTTATTTCTTTTAGTTCTCAAAATAATTATATTAAACCAGCTCTTCTCCTTGTGCACTAAGTCTGGTGTAGACGGTGTGCAGAGCTTTTAAGATAAAAATAAACAGAAACCTGAAGACCAAAAAAGTCCCATTTGTCTCTCAATCCTGGCACAGAATTTTTGTTAGGGGTCTCCCACACAGGGGGCCCCAGGAGGCTTCACACAGGAATGGTTCAACAAAAATAAGGAATATTTTGCACATGGGGAAGATTAACCCCAGTAGAGGCTGGGTGCCATTCTCTGGAAAGCTCTGTCTAGAATGACCTGGGGATCCCAGCAAACAACAAACTGACCACAATCCTGACAGGAATGTGCCCTTGTAGCCATGATGGTCAACAATATTCTGGGAAGAACACTGCTGGCAGTGTTCAAGAGAAGAGATTTTACCCTTCTAGAGATCCATCAACCTAAGGAAAGCAAAGGGAATAGGTTAATAGGACTACAAGCCATCACCCTTCCCACCACCAGTATCCAGAGTGCCATCCATCCCCAGTTCATGCCATATGCTCTATAACAGGTCAGGACTGTGGGATCCAGGGAGCACTGCTGATGCAGTTGCCATCAGAACTGTTCAAAGGTAAGCCAATCCCAAAGGTTTCTGGAGAAGAGCAATCTTTTAAGCCAATATCATCAAATGAAAAGATATTTCTCCTGCCCAACTCTAAGAAGTGAGGGAAATATTTGGAAGCTCTTTGAGTCAAAACTTTTCACTCTGCACTCACTACACATAGGGCTCGTGCATTCAGTCATTAGCAGTGTCCAGCTAATGAGAAATAACTTGTTATGCTGGGGTGACTCAATTCCTTGCACCCGTCCACAAACTGCCCAGCCACCTCCACAGCAACAAGGTTCTACCCTGGGTAGTGGCATGACTGTGATGAAAGAGCATTTTATCTTTATCAGACAGAAAATCCATTTAAACATTTCCACCCAGCACTCATTTGCCCACTGCATCCTTGCATGCCCTTTAATTAACTCAGTGAATTTCTGAGCAGCAGTAAACCCTGCCCACTTGTCTCTCCCCTTCAGCAAGCTCTTGTCCTCTCTGAGATCTGCCCCAGCCTCCTGGTCATCTCTTGCTGTCTGTGAGGTCTGCATTTCCACAGGTCTGTGCTGAGTCTTGCAAACCTGTTCCACTGTGTGTTCAACTGCTGCCTGTCAAGAGTGGGTTCAGGAGGAGTCCAAAGGAACGAACAGGCTCTTCTTCTTCCTGACAGCCTGTCTGACACCCTATTTTCAAGAAACATAAACTCAGACATATAAAACTGACATTATCCATCATAATACACTACAAAAAGTCCTTCCTGCTATCTCTGTCTCCTCAAACATTATCTCAAATCTTCCTGCCTCTGAGATCTCTGATATATTTTTGCAGAAGAAATTTGTGGCATTATCACCTTCAAGGCTATCACCACGAGAAGAATCCAGGGGATCATTATCACAGTGGCCTGTGCCCTGATCTCATCAGGTTACAAGCAGAGATGACACTCAGCTAAAGTCCCTTACTGGAAGCTATGGCTCAGCTGAGCAGCAGCATCAGGCCACAAGACACATCCAGCCAAGCCAGGTCCATCCTGTCACTGCATTTCTGTGGGCACTTCAGTCACACGTCAGGCTCAGCTCAGATGCCAGACATCTGCATCCTTCTGCATCCTCCTGCCCTGAAAGTACAACAATCCCTGGCAGCAGGTGGTTGCCTCTCACATCTCTGCAGCAAGATTTATCTCCCCTTGTCTGTCAGAGTCTTAAATCATCTGGCAGCTGTGTAGGTGGCTAAAGGGACAGGAGCACAAAAGCAGTAAAGAAATAGCTTCCTATAACTCTTAACTACTTTACATTTGAGAGTGAGATGAGAGAATGGCTCAGCTTTGCTTTCCCTCTGAGAAAGGGCTGTAAGTCAGCTGTGATGCTGTGCAGGAGAAAATAAAATTGTTACCTCAGACAGCAGCACTGCTGTGAATATTCGGTAACTGATGGCACTATTCAGAAGGCACTGTGTGAGTCTGGGCAGGGCAGAGAGGAGCCAGAGGAGGTTATAAGGGATATCTAATCATGCATGATGTTTGTAGATGAGGAACATTTAGACAGATACAGTGGTGATGGATGAATTACAAAGGGAGAGAGGGAGAAAGAGTGGTGAGCGTTACAAAACAGCAAATAGGAAATCTTTTAATGGTGAAAATTTGGACTAAGGAGCCACAAGAAGGTAGAAAGTGATTCAGGGAAAAGAAGGTCACTTGTAGCCCCCACATCTGTCTGTCTAGGCATTGGCAGTGATAATTTCACACTTAATTATCAAAACTTGGGGCTGGCAGGACACCAAGAACTCATGTGCCATCCCAGTTTCCTGTCCCTAGGTCGTTCCTCCCAGGTGTTCACCCATCACATTTATAAAGCCTTGTGGGACAGAGCCCACATTTAACTTGGGCAATTTCCTGCATCATTTTTTAAATTTCAGTGTCAGAACTTTCTTTGCCAGTGTCTAATCCAAAACTCTTTTGTTGCATTAACACTACTTACTTCATGATGTGCTCATAAGGAACATGAGAGCAGGAGAACCACAATTCCCTCCCTGCTTTCAACTTCTGGACTGCATCATAGGATCATAGAATGGTCTGGGTTGGAAGGGGCCTTCAACATAATTTAATTCCAAACCCCTGCCATGGTCAGAGACAGCTTCCACTACTCCAGGTTGCTCCAAGCCCTATCCAACCTGGTCTTGAAGACTTCCAGGGATGGGACAGGCACAGCTTCTTTGGGCAGCCTGTGCCAGGGCCTCACCACCCTCACAGAGAAGAATTCTTTTTCTAATATCTAATGTAAACCTGTCCTCCTTCATCCTAAGGCCATTTGCCCTTGTCCTGTCCCTCCATGCCATTGGGAAAAGACCCTTTCCAGCCCCCATGGAAGCCCCCTTTAGGCATTAGGAATGCTGCTGTAATGTCTTTTGTAGTATTATAATATTTTTCCTATGCTAGGTCATGCCTCTTCTATCAGTTTTTCATTTCAAATCATGGCAATGAATTCTCTTGCTTAACACCATGGCAAGTGACCCCATCCTTCAATTAACTTTTAATATTCCTGAGGACTTCCTGAGGAGCAACTGCCACACAAAAAGCCTTTGCCAATTTTACTCACTGGGTGTTCTAAGCAATTTTAGGTTTTATTATGGCTCAGTTTCTGTCCACCAAACGCAGGCAGCGATTATTCATGTCCTACCACCACTTGCCCTTGGAAAATGTCCCTCTCCTGGTACTGGAAGGTGCCATGAGGACTTTCTAGAGTCTTCTCTTCTCAAGACTGAACAACCCCAGCTCTCAGCCCATCTCCACAGCAAAGTGTTCAAGCTCTCTGAGCATCTTAGATACTTGTAGGACAGCACCATAAGCTTTGTGCCAGCTTCCTCCACTGTTCTCTGTGCATAAAAATGGATCCTCTCTCCCTGTAAATGCTCACAGTGCCCTGGTGTGTCACGGGACAAAGGTTTGTGCTTTGCCACATGTGTGTGAGGCACCTGAATTTAGCAGAGGCAGATCCAGAGAGCAAACAGCTGTTACCAAAAAAATCCCACTTCTAGACAAGTTCATTTCTAGCTCTGCACCAAAGCACATTTGTCAGTTTGCGGTTTGGGTCCCAGTTCCCCCCTCTCTTGGCTTTCTCCTTCATTTCAGTATTTTATTCTTTCCTTGACAAATCAGGAGACTTTCCCATTGCCCTGCACTCAGCCCTTATTTGTCAAGAAGCTTTACAAATAACAATAATGACCAGGCAAGAGATGCAATTCGGGTAACAGTGTGATGACTACAGGGATTAGCTCTGCTGTATACTTTTTATGGGGGTAATATGTCGTTTTCATTCTGTTGCCGTAATGAAAATAACAAATTAACAGAAGCATTATGCAAATTATACATTAAAAATGTCATGTTTATTAGTCCATCTTGGCAAAAGAGAAGCTACAGAAATAGCAGTGTTAACTGCTTAATAACCACGTTGTGAAACAGAGAAGAAACTCAATTCAGCTCAGTTTGGCTTGGCCTTGGGGTTGTTTTTGGTGACTTCAGTGCCAGTGTTTGTGTGCTCAGAGCAAAGCATATGCTTAAATGCATTTCTGGAGAACAAGATTTTAGTAGCAATTTCAGTTCAAGGATATTTATCTCAATTACCTATTTTTGGAACAAATTCCCCACAAAACACCTTGCTCTTTGCACCTGCAATATACTTGTGCAACAGCATTTACTGGCAGTTCCTTAAAATGTTGCTGCTACTTCAGAAACTGCTACAAATATTTATCTAAGCATTAACTTTATTACGTTTTCTGCAGGAGACTGTTCTGCCTTGTTCTCTTTGACATTAAGGGACGTGGGGAATTTCTTTTCCAGCATACCCTGAACTTAATTTTGCTTCTAACCTTGAGGCAGTTTATTGAAAATCCAGAGGTGATTGTTTTCTTACAGCGTTAAGTGATTAACACTTAGTGGTAAAAATTTCTTTGTCCTTGTGTAAAGAACTTTTTACTCACAGGAGGAATAAAGATTAACAGTTATCAGAAGATTCAAACTTTGCTTTTGTTTAATAAATACTAGCTCAGTAATAAAATACAGTTATGAGATTTCTGTAATGTACCATGGTATTGACATTCATCAGAATGTAAAGACACAAGGAAATTTATTTTCTGTATGAGATTCAGATTGAAAAAAAACAGTTAGTGCTGGGAGTTGTGTATTTTTTGCAAGAGAAAGATTCTCTTCAGTTTAGATTTATAATTAAAGAGCAGAGAGATGCTGGAAAACCATAGGCCAAAAGTGATTAAAAGGAGGAGTGGCTTGTCCCAAATGGGAGCAATGGTGAAGTCACAATGAGCATCCACATTTCAAGGCTTTCACATCCCTTCCTCACTGCCTGAATCCCAGCACCTTTCTGCACTCATGGCTGTGCAATTTCCATATCTCCTGCAGTCTGCATTTGGCATCAGTGGAGACCCAGAAATTGTCTGTGCACACCCAAGGAGAGCAGATGCTCCAAGCTCAAAGACTAATTTAAAAAACAACAATAAATGTAATTAAAAAGAAAGGGGAGAAAGGGAAATGGCCATCAGACAAGTTCAAGCACAAGCCAGCCTAATCACAGCTTGAAAGAAAAGCATTTATTTCACGGTTACTGTATTGGGAAAACATGTCAAGTCATTTTCACAGTAGTCTGAAACCCAATAACAATAAATGTGAAGCTCGTAGAAACTTGAGAATTCCATTTTGTGGAAATTATGACATCTTCAGAAGAGATTTGTTTTACTGAAATGAAACAAAGCCAATTTTTGACATTTCTCACAAAATTCAATTGCCTGAAACATTCCTTAATTGTTTCAGCTCAATCAAGGCTTTTCATTTTGTTTTGATGCATTGGAATATTTCTAGCTCATTTCACTACTGAAATTCAACATGTATGTATAAAGAGAGAAAAATTGTCTTTTAAAATTAGTGTTTGGTTATGTTCCTTGAATTAAAAATGTAAAAAGAAATTAGCATCCATTGCCTATTCCAAACAGGCACTTGGCACCCTAACTGCAATTAGGTAATTAGGAGTTAGTCTGGTTATCTTTGACAATCTGATCTCTCAGTGGCCTCTTGTCCCCAGCTTCCTTACTAGTAATTGCAGAACTCAGCAGTATTTATTCATCAGAGATCTGTGAGCACTTTATCTGGGTGATTGACTCCCGTTCATGTAATGCAATCAGGAGGCCACATTTAGGTCAGGAACCCACGTCCCAGGTAGGTCTCAGGCTGCTCAGGAAATTGCTCCATGTAGTCAGACTCTGCTAAAGCCATCAAGTTACAAGAGGAGTCACCCAGGACTTGGTAAGAAAACCAGGAATAGCAATGCTCAAGCTTTTCTAAAATCTGAAATTGAGCTGCTGAATTATTTCTAGGATGATCAATTTTTCGTACTCTGAGAACAAAATATTGTCAAAATTATCAGTTTTCAAAAAAAATCTTTGACATTTTACAGCAAAAGTATATTCCATATGTGAATTTAAAAGACTTTTGCTGTCCAAGGGTGGGATTCAGCTCCATATTTCACCTGCAAACCTGGGCCAATAAAATGGGGTGGAAAGTCTACCAGAATTTCTTACTACTTGGTGTAAGATTTAAGAACATCAGAATACTGGCAGGGGACAAAGGAAGGAGAAGAGGGAAAAAAAGAAGATATTATGTTTCTGCTCTATCAGTAGTGATCAGTGGTTTAGGAAACCTGACATGCAGGGCAGGAAAACAGGAACTGACCTTTCTGTCAAAGGAGAAATGAAAGAGGCAGAATGTATCATTCTGCATTCTGACTCAGGTGAGAAACAAGGGTTTGGACTGAAATAAGGGAATTTAGGCTTCGTACTGGGGAAAAAAATAATTTAGAAAACCCAAAAACAAACAAGAAGTAGTGCCCCACAAAAAGCTCCCTTACTGAAAGGAGCATAGGATAGACAGCAGAGAAATGGGCCATTCTCTCTACATGTCAAAAAACATTTCATGTTCCCAAAAATGGTCCAAAATCCATCACAAAACAATACAGAACAGTTGATCCTGTGCATTTTCTTAGTGCCTTCCAGCTCTCTTTTCTCCCATAGTTTGGAAGACACAGAAAGAGAAAAACAGGAATTCAGATCATACAAATTTTACAGGGGTTAGCCTTGATTAAGAAGCAAAGAGGCAAAGGTCTTTCCTAGAAGGGTTCCCATCCAGGAAACCATGTTCCTTTGGATCTCTCAATTCCCTGGGTGGTTTATTATGTCCCTGGATTTTTCACACCAGATCCTAGCAGCAATTTGGCAAGAGCAATTAATTTCTGTCCACAATTTCTACCAGTACCTCCCACAAAACTTCCTTTGATGCTGCTGATCTCTGTGAAAGAGGGAAGAAGGAAATGCAATCCTGTTGAGTCTCAGCTTGCCAACTTTGTTGCTGAACCAACACATTATTCATGTGTTTGTGACAGAGAGTGGTGAGGTTGATGTGCAGAAATGAGCCTGGAGAACCGTGGGGTTGTTACATGCTCTGCCTGGCTGTGCAGTGATTTGTGCTGGTTGCTGCTGCTGTGCCAATACTCCTGTGTAAAATGCAATCCCACCATGTCAGGGCTGTTAGAGCCTCTTGTCTGCACTGCTTTTTGGGTTGTAGAGCCTGCCATCACTCCGTGTTCATGGCATTTGCCAGTTGCAATTGTGAAACCTTAATGAGCTGAAAAAATGTTGTCTAATCTCATTTCAAACCCCTCTGGAGAAGCAAACACAGAATCACAGAATGAAAGAGACCTCAAAGATTATCCAGTTCCAACCCCCTGCCATGGGCAAGGACATCTTCCACTGTCCCAGGTTGCCCCAAGCCCTGTCCAACCTGGCCTTGAACGCTTCCAGGAATGAGGCAGCAACAGCTTCTCTGCCAATATTCCATATTGTCCCCCAAGTTGTCAGGATCAAGACAACAGAGTCCAAAATAGACTGAAGTATTTTATTTTAGCTGACAGTGAAAATATAGACATAAATTTGATACCATGGTATAACACCATGAAGAAATTGGGGATAGCACAAGAAAAAAACACAGGATTGTCAGACTAGAGACACTGAAGAGGCTGAAAGACTCCTCTCATTGCCAGTGTGCAGGGAAAAGGGAGAATTATTTTGACAAACCAGCAAGTCATTTGTCAAAAGAGTAACAAACCCCTAAAATTAGGCACCAAAAACACATAAGAGGGGTGAAAACTCCTCAGATTGCTGGAAGGAGTTATCATGGGAAGGGCATTCTGCAGCTTTAACCAGTCAAGGCTGGGCTTGAGTATTTCAGGTTTGTTTTTTTTAAATGCCACTGCACTGCCCTTCGTCACATCTGCCGGAGCACAATCCAAATGAAGCCTATTTATACCACTATTCTCTATATTAACATAAAACAAAGGTAATATTTCCTCAGCCAGCATAATTTTGACCCACTGCATTGACTTCCACTAGGACTGTTTGAAGACCTTCCCCATAGTTCATAAATGTTGAGCTACTGCTTTACAGGATAGGTTCTCATGCTATATGTGATGCCACTAAAGTCATTAATTTCCATTGGAATAAGTGATGTTTAGTCTAACTTGCAATTTTCTGCAATATATTTCTCCACGCTGTAGCTGTAAAGGCTAATAAGGACTTTGATTGTGCAAATCAGAATAGATTAAGGTAGTGTGTTAAGATTATTTCCCTTTTGTTTAGTTCCAATAGCCCCTAGTGCAAGAAGGAGCAGTGCAAATCATACAAAGTTCAAAATATGATATAATGGCACAAAATGAGCCTTTGCATGAAAACCAGAAAGAGCTCGATCTCTTTAGTTCAGCCAAAAGAAAGTTAAAGGAGCCATAATGAGATTATAAATTTCTATGAAGGGAAAATACATTGAATAGCAGGTGCTTTCAGTTCAGCAAAACACTTAGTAGAAATTTAAACAAGATTGTACCAGGCACCCAAAGAATCATTTGGTTTCCCATATCTTGGAAAAGTGTCTGTCAAATAAAGCAAAGGTTAATGTTGGCAAGTGCAGAGGGAAATGAAGTTAAGGCTTTTAATTGCAAGGGTAGTGAAGCACCAAAACTTATTAAAGTCACAGTAGATTCTCCATTACTGAGCAGGGAGAAGGGGTTTCCTTAAATTTCAAGGTATTGTTCAAATTATCATGAACTCCAGAAAACTCCTGGTTTCTCTGCTATGGGAAATCAAATTAGGTAACTTCAGTAGTTCCTTCTGACTGTGTGAAGTTGTCCTTGGGGTATAGAACTGACTGGTCAGGATCTTTCAGCCTTTGCACTGCTGGGTCTTCTAGCCAACTTGCAAAAGGGAGGGAGGAAAAGTGCCATGAGACATTTGGATATTGCTGAACTGACAGTTCAGCTTCCGCCAGAGACGGGCAAATAGAAACAAATTAACCTAAACAGATGGCACAGAATCACAGAAAAGGTTGGAAAAGACCCCTAAGATTGAATCCAACCATTTACCCAGCATTGCCAAGCTCACCTCTAAAACATGTCCCTAAGCAACACAGCTACATGTTTTTGGGAATACTTGCAGCATGTTACAGCATTATATCTGGGAATGCTAAATCTGAGAAAACAAATGCAGGCAGTTCCCAAAACTGGAAGAATCACCACTTCATCTCCTAGCCATCCAGGATCACTCTCAACAGCACAGCAGTTGATTTATTCAGGGATGGTATATTTATTGCCAAGCATCTTTTATCATGTGCAGAGGTTTCACTCAGCCGAAAAGTCCAGATAATCATTTCCAATCACAACAGCATAATGCCCATTAAATTATCCAGTATTTGTCAAAATAACATTCATCCTGATGAGCTAATGTATAATATTAGGGTGATCACCACCTCTATGCTGTCCTTGTTGCTGTTCAGTTCTCAGTAAACTCAACTTTTGCTACAAAAGCACAATTGTAAATAAACAATCTCATGCTTCTAAGGCTCCCTGAGCACCATTTCAAGCATTAAATGAGGTTGTTATTAAGGTAGGCTGCAACACTTCTGGTGATGAAGCTGAGAATCTCCAGGCTGCAGGAGGATGAAAGCAGAAAAAATGTAATAAATATCATTGTGCTTTAGTCAACAGTGGTACAGACCAGCTGGCTTTGACCAGGGTAAGGAGAATCAGTGTTTGCCTCACCTTCCCTATGAATAACATTTTTCCTTATATTTATAGGAATTTCCTGTATTTCTCTTCATGCCTATTTATCCTCTCCACGGTCACTGGACACCACTGAGAAGAGTCTGACTTCTTTATGCCCCCACACTGGGTGTTTACATGCATTGGTGAGGTGCTTGCCCTTTCTGTGGCAAAAATGTCTGGCCAGTTCAGAGACCAGAAGAATGGGATGGGGAGACTTGGCGTCTGTGGTTTCATGTCAGCCAAAATGAAGATTCAGATAACTTTCCCCGTGTTTGAATTACATCAGACTCTTCGAGATGATGCAGCTTCTCTGTCACTCTGAAGGGTAAAGGTGGGCAAGGATGAGCCCAGCCCTTCACCCCGTGTCTGGGCTGCTGCCTTTATTCCATTTCTAGGACAGATGATGGGTTTCAAAAAGCAGTCTCCAAACCAGCAAAATCCATTAAAAAAAAAAAAAAACTTCAGATGCTGTTGTTTAACACAGATTTTACTGTTCTTCCAGCTTGGAAATAAGATTATTCATTTTTATCCAGGTCATGACACCTACCCTTGGTCAAGTCCTGGCATTGTGAGTTAAATTGTATCCCTCAGAAAATTCTGTGGGTCCATCCAGTCTTAGATTCTAAAATGGATAATAATGAGCAGCCCTGCAGATCTCCCTGGGCCAGGCACAGACAGCAAACCCTCCTTTCACCAGCCCAGCACCAGGAGCCCACTTTGCAAATCCTGTAAAGACAGAGCTCCCAAAACCTTGCAGATGTGCCCGGTTAAGATGTTTCTCTTGCTGCATGACAAAATCAGTCTGAAAAACACAGCTTTTTCTTCATGCTCTCAGGACCTAACATTAACTAAGTTCTGTTCTTAACCCAACTGCTTCCTGCTTGACATTTATCAGCAGCTTTGGCTCGAAAAGTCAGTTTGCACCGTCTGTTCTGTTTTCCTGCAGGGAAATCACCATCTGTATCTGCCATTGTTTGATGATTAGCTACAAGTAGCACCACACTCTGCTTTTTCAGGTGTTTGCTCTGGAGAGAGATTCACCTGTTTCAGTGGTTTGACTTATTATGGTTTGAATTCTCATTAATCCAAAACTTTCTGGTTTTCTCCCAGTGGTCATGGGTCACAGCCATGGGGTACCACTGTCAGGAGGGACTGTGAAAATCATGTTAAGGTCCATTGAGCTGGCAAAGTCAAAGCCCAGACCACAAATCCCTGTTGGAAAAAGGTGCAATCCATTATCCTTGCCTCATATTTGTTAACTGTTCTTGGCACTAAAAAAAATCAAAAATAGATATGGAAAGAAACAATAGGAGAATCCCATGCTGAGAAGAAAAATTTCAAAACTGTATTTCCCTGTAACACTCATGTGACTGCTTTTAGTGTCTCTGCAGAAGAAGAAGGAAGCAAGATAGGCCTGATGAAAGAAGGTCTTCCTCAAGAAAAATGCCTTGGAAAATTAATTTTAAAAAATTAAAAGCACCAAAGTAATAAGGATCTTTCTTTTCCTTTCCTGGCAGGAAACCCCTGACTATTAAGGAATTCTTTTTGGATGAAGCTATTAAAATGTAATATAACACTCTTTTTCCACAGAAGCTACAAAATTTGCTGGCAAAGTTCTCCCTTGAAATAGTGAGAATTCTCTACTGGTGGAATAAGGAAAGATATCAGAATGGAAAAAGAACTTGGAATGGAAAACCAACTTGGTTAAAGGTACAAAAAAAACCAGTTTAGTGAGGTTATAACAAGAACTTCAGTGCATGTTAACTTATTTTGCAGGTTCTGCACTTACCAGCCATGGCCCAAAGATTAGGGGAAACTTTCCAGCTCAGAACGTAAACTGCAAGACTCTCAAATCCAAGAGCAGGTTTAGACTGAGATCCAGAACTTCTTTTCAGAAGAAAACAAAGACCATTTACAGGAGCATGTAGTGACAGGACAAGGGGAAATGGCTTTAAACTGGAAGAAAATATATCTAGATTGCTTATTAGAAAAAGAATATTCACTGTGAGGGTGGAGAGGCCCTGGCACAGGTTGCCCAGAGAAGCTGTGGATGCCCCATCCCTGGAAGTGTCCAAGGCCAGGTTGGATGGAGCCTGGAGCAACCTGGGATAGTGGAAGGTGTCCCTGCCATGGCAGAGGGCTGGAACTCGATGATCTTTGAGGTCCCTTCCAACCCAAACCATTCCATGTTTCTGTGAAGAATTGTCTCCATCCTGATGGGATGGTTGGGTAAGGATTTGAACCCTTCCCCACATCACTGGTGAGAACTACAGGGATTTATTTTGTCTATGCAGCCACTGTTGTTTCTCTCCTCCCACTGTTTGCTTCTCCTCCTTTCCTGGGTCACCAAACCAGCTCAGTAACAGACTTCTCATTTGCATACTCATTACTCAGGCGAATAGAAATGCAATGTGCTGATGTTCAGGCAGCAGCTGACAGCTGTGTGCCAGCACCCAGCAGTGCAGAGTCCCCAGCACCCTCTGAACACAGCACCCACCTTCAGGAATCTTTATTCTGCATTTGCAGCTCCCTTGTTAATGCTGCATTCACCAGGCAGGTAGCACATGCTAAACTGGTAAACCCAGGGCTGCAGCAGCCTGAAAATTACCTCTGCACTGTGTTAATGAGGTGGAAGCACCCTGAATGATGATGAACCATGACCTCTGGGAACACTGCCTGTGTCTTCACTCTCACCATTGCCCTCCAGCCCCTTGTGCCATTTGGGGCACTTTGGTGTGGGACACGCCTGCCCAGCACTGACAGCTGGGGCAGAAAACCTCCTGGTGATGCCAAACCTTCTGCAGAAGCACCTGAAGCCACGAGATATCCCCAAAAGCATCTGAAAGGGCATGAGAGAGCTGTGTGTGGAGCCTGAAATATTAATTTACAGCCAACCAGGCAGAGTCTTCATGGGACCATGCTGACCATATTTATATTAATAGAGAAAATACAGGGTCTGACTTTACCTTGCATTTGTTTAGGTTTGCAGGCTCCCCCACAAACTGAAAGGACATGAGACAAAGTGGTCAGAAGCATGAGGGATAACCAGAGGTATCAGGAAGCCACAGCTGGACAACAAAAGATCCCACAGTGGCTTTGTCAAAACTGCCACTGTTACAACACTTCTCTGTGCAACAAAAAATCAGAGCACAGCAAAAAAACAAATGAAACTAATAAAATAAAAAAATATGGGTAACCACATAAAGGAAATTTTTTAAAAAAGGAAATTACATGAGGTTTTATATCACCTAATTTTTTTTTAATATCCAAATCTTGCCTGCCTAGAGAAGAACACATCATCCCCATGGTTTATAGTTCTCTAAGAGAAGTTATTAATCTGTTTAAACTGCTCCAGACTGTAGTTATCACCCTTTTCTGTGAAAGCAAAGCTCGAAAATTTTTGATCTTTGGTATTATTTACTGAAGCTGTCCCTGACTCAACAGCACCCTCAAAATAAAACCTGTAATCAATATCTTATTATGGAAATTTTTTTGAGGTAAATTAGCTTTTATTCCACAGACACCTATATATTTTCTTGTTTTAGTGAGCCTTTTCTCACTGGCTATCTACTCCCTTTTCATTTAATCTCAAGTCAAAAACCAGCTCTCACAATTTATTTTGAAAGGAAGCAAAACAAATGGAATTTTCAAATCAAGAGGGAAGCCTGTACAGTGGAAGAAGCAGGGACCCAGGAGACCCAAATGCTCTCATCTGGCTGTGATTTGAGAGATCTGAGACTTCATTTCAAGCTGTAGCCACCTCTCCTCTTCCAGCCATGGCTGCACCATGCCTTTTACTGAAATAAAATGGGTAATCTTTGTTACAGCTCAGCTGTAGCTCAGGAAAGAGGAGCAGCTGCAAGAAATGAGCAGTGGAGCAGTGCTGAACTTTTGTCCATGCTGATTTCTGTAAACAATATTCCAGACAGGGAGAGCTCACAGCCCCCGTGAAAAACCCTTATAAACTCTGAAAAATTCGAAATCCAGAGCAGACCTCTTGTTATCAACCTGGTTTTCCTGAGCAATTATTTTCAATAAGTTTAAAAAAAGCTTCCTTTTTCTTCGTTATTTTGTTAAAGCTATAACGAAAGAAGTGCAATGTGCAACCCAAATGAGTGACCAATATTTAGGACTGAACCTGAAGCAAAATCAATAAATTTTTATTATTCTGGTTGCTGAGCAATAATGTTACAGTTAGGATACTTCGAAATTTTCAAAGTCTTTATCCCAACCTTCATTAAATAAAAAAAATGTGCAGTTTGAAACAGTCAACAATTACATTCATGCTATTATGCAATGTGTTAAAATAATAGAAATTAAATTGGGAGTCTTCCAGCAGCAATGCAAGACTGAATTGAAATGTGATGGATGGGTTCAGAGATATGAAACTCATTGGAATAAAAGAGGTAAAAGGATGAAATGACACCAAGAAGCTGTTCAGAACCACGAGTGATCTTGGTGGAAACAGGAAATTGGAAAAGTAGCAGTCTGAAATTGCAGGCAGGAGGCATCTTTACTCTCATGTTGCTGATGTCCCAGTTCCCGTGGTCTGTCAGTCTCTGCGTGCTCCAGGGCTTCTTTAAGGTGCCTGCATTTGGCCAGGGAAATCAAAAACAAAGACATCAATGTCCTTAGTTTGTACCTCATGGGTTTTTTTCATGGACAGGACTGAGCCAGACCTGCTTTCCACCAGCTCCTGCTTCTCACTCACGGCACCTAGGAGCCCCAAGGAAGCCAAACTGACCCTGGCACAGCACTCACAGGTGATACAGCACACACTCATCTTTATCCTGCTCCAAAATTTCCTTCTTCTCCAGAGGCTTTTCCAAGGTTTCCCACATCACCAATTGAGCAGACAGATAAATTCAGCACCCCACTTTCACTTCTCATTCCACTGCCAAGGTGAAGCAGCCAGGGACTAAACCCTTCCCTGCCACACCCTCTACAAACTCACAACTCAGTTGTTTATTGCTATAAGGGGTTTACATTCTGTGTTAGACTTTTATAAATCTTTTTTTTTCACAGAGGTAGATGGTATTTATGGTGTGTTTAGGAGCTGTGGGGGAAAAGGGACAGAAAATTTATGCTAAGCTTCCCATCCTGCAGTGTCCAGGACATTTTCAATGTGTGGAAATGCTCAGCTCTTTGGAGGAAGGCACTCTGAGGGATCTCAGTGCAGCAGCCAACATTTGCTTAACGTCCCATTAATATTTAAACAACAAATCTGTCAACAGATTAATTGGCACTGCCACTTTCCAGCAGTTTTATGGGCACTTCAAGCCACCAGCAGTCTATTGCTAAAAAGAAGCATGTAGCATTTAAATATGTATGCATACAAGATAATTCTGGTATTAAGCACCCTGAAGAAAAAGCAGAATTGTAATCATGCTGTTCTTGGGCTGAATTCCCAATGCTTCCTGCTCTCTCTGGAGAAGTGTTGACAGAAAGAGGTCATCAAAAATATTTAGGAATTACTTGGGCACTTTTTCCCATGGCAGAGAAGACATTGATATCAAGGACCAAACACAAACTGGAATGAGCAAGGAAGGAGAGAAGATTTTAGATAATGTAAGAAGCCATTCTGTGGAAGCACAGAATCATGAAGGGTGGAAAAGACCTCTGAGATCATCAGTCCAACTGTTAACTCAGCACCAGCCCTCTCTGGAGGCTCTCCTATCCCTTTCCCAGCTGCTATTGAGGGAATCTGGATAGTTTAGATTTCAACTGATGTGTAAAAGCTCAAGTTTGGTGAAGGGAATTTTACCTCTCGTATAGAGCACCACTCAAGCCTCACTTACTTAAATTCAATGGCTTTCCCACCTCTATTTTGACAGGCACATCACAGTTAATTACAGGAATAATTCAGTGAAGTGGGCATAGATTAATGCATGTACTTGCTCAGATCCATGCCAATAGATCTGGGAAAAAAGTTTGCAGGAGTGACAGACACCACCGAGCATAATTCCCCTGCTCCACTCATTATGTACCAGTTTCAGGAGCGCTGATCCAACCTTACTTGCCCTGCAGAGAGATAAAATCCACAAACAAGTGAGAAAGTGAGGAAAATGGGCACAGAGGCAGAGACTGCAGCCCCTAATTGATCCTTCACAAAATGTATTTACTCTGTTTTCATCCCCTGGTGAATTCATTAGCTCTCACTTAGCACCATTCTTTGGTCAAATGCTCAGGGAGGAAATAAATTGAAGCAATTTATTCTAGGACTCATAAAACGCTGGTTTATTGCCACCTTTTGACTATGCAAGCCATGAAAGCAGTTACTCTTTGGAAGACAAACAGTTCTTCCCCTGGCCTCCAGAGGTTTTTTGGAAGAAACTCACAGAAAGGTGTGTCTGTGTGTGGGCACACTCATGGCAAATTTCACAACAATTTCACGGTGTCACTACCAACAGCTTAGGAAGAAAATGCAATCAAGGCACTTGAAGTTTTCTGCCAACCCTCCAAGCTTTTTTCTGGAGCCTTTTTCATTGGCACTGCAGATTAGAGGCATTAATCACACCCTCTTGTGCTCCATCTGATATTCTTCCTCAGCCAGAGGGGGAGTGAATGAGACAGAGCTACATTTCATGTTTATGAAGACTCACGGCTCTTAATTTTACTTTTAATTTTAAGCACTCAAGTAATACTTGTGTTCATTCAGCAGCTGTTCTGTGCCTCTTTGGTGAAGCAGGTACCTGCCCATTTGGGATCTAAGGCCATATTTCTGCAACATATAAATGAAAAGGATTTTGAGATTTACTACTGGAAAAACTTCCTAAAGTTTACCTACTTACACTACCAAGCCATCACTCCTTGTTTAATGACTTTTTTCTGGCTGCATCTCAGGTCTACTGCTTCATTCCTACATGCTTTTCTGTAATTAACATTTCAAACTTTACACAATTATTTGGCTTTACACCTGGTGTTTGAACTGGAAACTTAATTTTAAAAAAAAAGGCACATTTTGAGATATTTGCTGCTTACTTTTATTTCCCTTGCTGTGCTGTTATTGAACATAGATTCCTTTCTCCTGCAGTGCAATGCTCCAAATACCAGGCTGAGTTTGAACTTCCAGGAGTCTTTGATCCTCTAGAAGCTCATTAAAGTTGCTCCTGAACACAACACTATTTCTGCAATCACTTTGCCAATTAATGTTAATGTCACTTATTAGTAAATGTGTGAGAGGCCATGACCTGATTATTTGGAACAAGAGGCAATCCCTGGTTTTAACAAAGGAGCTTTGATAAGATTCTGTTTTATGGCTGCAAGTAAACTGGCTCTGCATTGATGCCTGGAGAGGCTGCCTAGAGCAGAGGCTGACAGTGTTAAAGGAATAAAGTGATTGTTTATTAAAAGACCTTCCCTGGATACACCTTGGGCACTACAAGAGCCCGGCCGTGGCTCCACCCCAGATGGACTCAGGGTCACAAGTTTTCACACTTTTCATAAGTTTGGTCCATTGGGTTAATTGTCCAATTACAGCTCCAGGTTATGCAGTCCCATCCTCCCAGTTTGATCTCCTCAATTCCCTGTTGTTTATATTTTTTGGGGCCCAAAGCTGCAATGATGTCCTTGGTTCTCGGGCTGGAAAAGGATTGTTCTGTCTGACTAAGCTGTGAGGAGAACTTGCTAACACTTTATATGAAGTTCAGAGTTATAAACTAATGCAGTACAGAATATGGAAAATATGAAAGCTAAAACTTAAGGCACCAGCACCATGTGTAAATTATTTAGTGGAAAAATAGACAAAGTCTCTTGAAGAGCCCCCCTTTGGCTGGAAAGGTGGCATCATTGTTCCTTTGCCAGAGTCTTTCCAATGAAAGAGAGAAGTATTATTTCCAGATAATTATTTTTTAATTATTATTGTTGTTGTTGTTTAAGTTACCATTCCATTACAATTTTTCTTCCCTCTGCACATGAGGGAATGAGAATATCAATAATGTGGGAATTTCTGTTTCCAAGGAAAGATGTCAATTTTTAATGAAGAGATATAATTCCAAGGAAACCCAGGCATGGTTAAAATTAACACCCCCAAGTGTGTCCATTCTCATTTCTTTCTAAGCTGTGTTACAGCTCTAAGTATTAGCAGAAGTCAGATGAGAATTTACAGCTTGGAGCCTCAAATAGAAACAGCTTCTCCTAAAACGTACCAGAGCTTAGAATGCAATTATAAATCATGTATTTAATTACCTTGCAATCTCTCTGTATACACAGAATATTCCAGTTAGCATAATCAATATGAAAGACAGAGAAAGCACCAGTGTGAACTCTGAAATCTCAGATATTACAGTTAATTTACCCAACACAAGCACCAAAGCCAGAACAGCGCTCCTCAAATCTCAGTTGCAGCAACAAACTTCTGGAGAAGCATTTTGCCTTCAGAACACTTTTCACTTAGTTTTGAAGTTTGTAGTTCAGAAAGAAATGAGAGGAAATGGTCTGTTTGCAGTATCCATCCATGCAGAAACTTGAAACCCAGTGGGTCACAGTCCTTTGCAGTCTGCTTTCACCAGACCTGCTTGAGAGGGTTGTACTAGATCATCTCCAAAGATCCATCCCTATATCATCCTATCCCTAACTCTGTCAAGTTAGGGATAGTTATCTCAGAAAAACATAAAAAACAACTATCAGCCAAAAATAATTTAATGGCTTATATTTCTAAGCATTCAAATTTCCTAACAGCACCTGTCTTGTACTGACATGCAAGGAAAAGATCAGGAATCGTGTCCTAGGAGAATTAGACCAATAAAACTATTTTAAATAGCCTTAAGAAGAACTTCAAGAAAGATCAAGCATATGCATAGAAGTGGTTTTTAGGTTCTGGAGGTAATTCTAAAGAGACCTTCAAAGGCAAATTTAGCAGAACTGGATGGAGATTTTCAGAATATTGCTTGACCAGGAAAGTAGTTATTCTAGTATAAACAGGTACGACAAAGCAAGACAAAAAAATAGCAGTTAAATGACAAAAGAATTAACCTTAATTTACTCTAATTAACCTAGAGATTAATTGGTCTTCACCACTGTATTCTGCCATCACACTGTGGTTTTTATAAGTTATTTTTATTGGCCAATCCATCTTCAATTTGACTTTCCTTCTTAAGTCCTCATTACTATTCCACAGCTCAATAGCTTTTTTTTCCACTGGACATGTTAAATGGGGGGAAAATAAAATGGATCAATATAGCAACTCAATTAATTCCTCATCTTAAATTCTAATAAAATCAATTTGGAGAAGTGTCGTATCGTTAAGCTTACATTATAATACAGTAATTAGAAACAACTTTCATCTTGCTTGTTCCTTTGAAGATTTTAATGGCAATCAATTAAACATGCTTTGCTTCTCCATTAAAGACTTCCAAAATGGAAATTGAATGAGAAGTTAAAGATAAGGTGGCTGATTGCACAGTCTTCCCATCCACCCCCATTTCAAATATTCCCCCCAAAATGTGCAGACTCACCATTAAAAAGTTAGCATGAGCATAGTAATCAGCAATAAATTTTCAGTGAATAGATCATGTTCTAATAGAGTGCTGCAGCACTTTGGGATTTGCATATTTACCAAGCAGAAATTTTGGTGAGGCTCACTGAGCTCAAATCTCTTTTCAGGTTTACACCCAGACACCTTTAGGAGTTTAGCTATTTTTAATTAAAAGGATGCAAAATAAGCTGCTCTGTGTACTATTTAAATTAAAATGTTTCTGCAGGTCTTAGAGAGAAAAGGATAAATTTTACATGCTGTTTCATTAATAGGAATAAATGCATCTTAATAGTGATTCCCCTATACCAGGTGCTGCACAAAAAAAAATGAAAGAGGACTGACCCAAGTTCAATTTTTCTACAGTTTAAGCATAAACCACCAGGTACCTCCACTAATTTTTCTCTTGCTAGGGATTTATGCCCAGGAGGAATTTGCATGCAAAAAGAAAACATGCACACCCAGTCAATGGCTGAACATCCAATTAGCTGCTTCTCTCTGACATCAGAGAAATCCAAATTCCTTAATTGCTTGTGTTCCACCTTATTAAATTCCAACAGCATCTCTCTAGAAGTCAGAACTGCACACGCTGTCCCTGGTGGAGCCCCAGCATGAACCCCACTTCTTCACACCATCCTGCCCCTTGTTATCACCCCATGCTGCCTGAAATGGCACTCAAGGGGGTTTTTCCAGGTTTTCTGAATTGTTCACAACTTGTGTATTGACACTTAAACAAATCATAGAATCACAGAAAGGTTTGGACTGGAAAAGGACGTTGAAGATCATCTCATTCCAATCCCCCTGCCACGGGCAGGGACACCTTCTACTAAACCAGGTTGTTCAGAGCCCCATCCAACCTGACCTTTAACACTTCTGGGAATGGGGCATCCACAGCTCCTCTGGGCAACCTCTCCCAGTGCCTCACCACCCTCACAGAGAAGAATTTTTCCGAATATCTGATCTAAGCCCACTTTCCTTTAGTTTGAAGCCATTCCCCCTTGTCCTGTCACTCCGTGCTCTTGTGAAAAGTCCCTCTCCATCTTTCCTTTAGCTTCTTTCATCAGAAGCAGATCACAGTCATCGCCATTGAGATCATCACTGCACAATGGAGGGTTTGGATTAACTCCAAACCATGAATACCATTTATTCTCCAGGTCTCTCCGTTGTCTCTTGTTATTTTTTCCATTCATTTAACTGTCTGTCCTTTCCACAGTCAAAGAAAAGACTAACATTTAAGTAAAAAGCTCTTCCAAGAATTGAACAACTTGTTCTTTAATCAATGTCATTGGAATTTTATAGATAAAACTATTTCTGGATATGTCAGTAAAAGAGACCTCATTGTGCCAACATTTGCAGTCAGCCTGAGTATTGATGAAAATATGAAATGGTATAATTAGAGTTCATTGTTATAATTAGAGTTCATCACTCTTTAGTTCATTAAAAGTTAGCATTTTCTTGAAAATGTAAGATCAGCTTTTGTCGAACAATTTTTAAAATTCTTCCTTGGACATCTTATGAAATGTTAGTATGTGAAAGCAATTCTATGCTTAACTTTTCCTGAACTTTCTTATACTTTGAATAGAAAGTGCAGAAAAAGTTAGGAAACTGCCTTAAGAGGGATGTAATGCAGTCATAGCTGGAGAAAAAAAAACTAAAAGGAGGAACAAGAGCCAAAGAAAAAGGACAAACCAAAAGTGGAAGAGAGGAAAATTTTTCTTTTTTTAAAAAAAGACACCTCAGACAAAGCACCTCAGATTAAAAATTATTGATTTACAACATTTCTAAATAAAATTACATTCTTTGGTCAAAGCTTTATGTGATTTGGGTCCATCTCATCAAAAGGTCTAAAGGTCTACACCTGAACTAGAAATGAATGTGCTTTTAGAGTCAATGGAAAAATAAATAGTCCATCTTGGGGTATAACTCAGATGTTAAAAATCAGTCAGATGGATCATGTCTGCTCCTTTGCAGTGCCTGCAAGGCGAGCCTGGTGCTTCCAGCTCTGAGCAAGGCACCACCTAAGGGAGGTGACATTAATGTCACCTCTGGATTTTCAGCCCCGTCAATGTCACAGGAAATCTAGTTTAGAAGGAAAAGAGGTGCAGGGTCAAACACCCAAGAACCCACAGGCAGGTGGAAGCTGTGACAGGATGAGACAGTGGATTTGTTTGTTTTGTGAAGATCACAGGATCACAGAATCACAGAAAGGTTTGGGCTGGAAGGGACCTCAAAGCTCATCTTGTTCCATGGACAGGGACACCTTCCACTATCCCAGCTCGCTCCAGGCCCCATCCAGCTGGGTTTGGACACTTCCAGGCATGGGACAGCCACAGATTCTGTGGGCAATACCTCAGATGTTTCCATGGCTGCATAACAGCACAACTGGAACCATCCTCAGGTCGTTGTTCAGAAACTGGTATTGGCAATAACTTAACCTGGACTTCACTCGGAGTTTATCAATACCCCGAGTTTTTGCATCAAAAGATCAAATGGTTGAAAAATCACTTTTTACATGGCTCAAGTGGTCTTTGCACTCAGGAGAACACTGTGCTTTTACTTCATAAAATTGCTCCAGACATCCACAGGTTTAAAGGAAAGCATGTTAAAGAAGGGTGATGTAAATATCTGACAAACTAATTCCACATCAGTGTCAATGCCTGAACTTGGCTTTGAACAGGTTATCAGAACTGAGACACTTTCAAAACAGAAAATGTGAGGCACACTCCACAGCTCATGGATATTTCACAGAAAGCCTCAGCAGCTGCATCCCCTCGGCCACTGTCAGTGCTACTTCTGGGTTAAATAAAGATACAAGGGCACTGGTAACTGGAGTCTGTTAAAACAGAGGTCTAAGAGAACTCCCCCACACCTCTAGTGAGATCAGCACTGCTTCAAAAATTACCAACCCACGGCAAGTCCATCACTGAGTTTGTATTTTCAAGGCAGAGGATAGGGAGCTGCTAGCTCAGAAAGTTTGCAGAAAAAAATTAAACCAAACTCATTTCCATTAACCCTGGCCCAGCATCTGTCCCAGAGACAGCAATCACAGGATGTATTTTTCAGCCACAAAGCCCTGGAGAAAATCCTTGCTTGCAGAAGTCAGATCACAGCTCAGGAGCTGGATGTGCAGACCCAAACCTCACAAACAGCTCCCTGGCTGAGCAATAAATCCCATTCAAACTTGTCCAGAGCACTGAGCTGGATGTGAATTCTCTCACAAAACAACTTTGTAGGTCCTTTCTTACACAGCTCTGCCTTGCTAAAGCTTTTTTGGCGCAGCAAATACCTGTGGATGCCATCCCTGCCAGTGTTCAAAGCCAAGCTGGAAGGACTCAGAACAACCTGTTTTAGTGGAAGGTGTCCCTGTCCATGGCAGGGGGTTGGAACTAGGTCATCTTTGAGGTCCTTTCCAACACAAATTGCTCTGTGGTTTCATGATTATTCTGTGTTTTATTCATCTATTCAAGAAGTGCAATCCAAGCAACTGTAATGGCACCATGAGTCATTGCAGATGCTGGGAGAGAAGGAAGGATAAGGTTGAGCAAAAACACCTGAGTAATGTCCTCCTTACAAATACCCACCATGGGATATTCACCAAAATCAGAATTCACACCAACATCCCTTGAGAAATTTGTGATGGGGCTCCTGAGCTGTTAAAGACTGTCCTTTTGTTGTGCTCTAGAGAGAAATCAAGCATGAAGGAAAGATTATTTGAAACTAGAAAGAAATGCCAGTAGCTCTTGCTGTGTGATTTAAATTCTGATGGGGCGTCACAGTACTCTGCTAATCTGTGCCATTCCCAACCAGGTAACTGAGATTTCACTAATAAAGAACACATCTACCATTCCTCAGCAGCATAAGGCTCCCCATATTTTGGAACAGAAGTTTTACAGACAATTAACTCTCTAATGTCTAAATGTCCCCCAGGTGTTATTTTGCAGCATTAACCTAAAGGAATATGACAATCTCTGATTAGAAGAGGAATTTTCATGTAATAACCTGATAAAAGTCTTAATTGAAAAAAACTTTAAAAAAAGGTCTTTTTGACTGTTTCTATTTTTAGATAAACATACAAGTCTCTTAAAGAAGATCACATCACACAACTACATTAGTTACCTATAGCCACAGCTGGAATCTGCTCTTTCTGCAGAAAAGACCAATACAGACAAATACAGACAAAATACAACAATACAGACAAATCAGAAAAACTGAATAACATTTTTTAAAAAAGGGGGGGGAGAGGGATGTATTGCTTGAGAGAGAGGCAGAAAATTCTTAAAGAATTTAATTTTACAAAGAAATTAGGAAAAGAAAGCAAAAGACTACAGAAATCCTTTAAACAGGGAAGATGCAAAATTTCCATCAGCAGAGATATTTAAGGGAAGGTTAGACTGGCACGGTTTGAACTGAAGTCAATACCCTCTTGAGGAAATGGCTTGACCAGAAATCTTTTCTAACCCAGCATTTTGTACAGCATTCTCACCCTCTTCAGCTCTTCTATGCCAATTACAAAAGCTGAAGCTGCACAATGGGAATTTTGCACTTCTGATTTTGAGCAGAGCAAGGGGTTTCTCCATGTCAGAGCTGCAGGAACCAGCAGAATTTGCTTTCTGTGACTTCATTTTCTATTTCCATTGCCCAGATCCTCAAGCTGTTCTGGGCTGGGTGACTGCCATTCCCACAGCCTGGGCAGGTGGCTGTACCTTAATCCTTGGGTCATCCAAAATTTGTTCTCTGTAACCATGAACTTCTGAGTTAGATGCCACAGAGGCACTTCCCTACAGGGAAAGGAGTTGCATGCAGGTTGTAAAATGAGATTTTTGCTTTGCTCTTCATGTAAGAGTTTAGGGATAAAGACCAGGTTTCATTTTTTTTAAACAAAGCGGATAACATTCTTTGTGTTATTTTCTGCACGTGGAGGAACTCTTGTGTCAGGGAATGTCCTAAACAACAACCAGATAGAGAGCAACAAACTTTAAAAATGTTAAATATTATAAATTGCTTTAATTTATGCAGCTCATACTGCTATTCATCAAGGAGCATCTCTTTCTCCTTTCTTCCTGCCCCTCAAGCTACCCTGTAATTAAGAAGGGGTCACCTGGTTGTCCAGGTTTGCTGGGTTAGATCCTGACCTGAGACATTTACACACAAAACCAGGTGTACAATGACTTTCAAGTGTTTAATCAGGCCCTAAATTAAAAGATAACACAGTGTTCAAGCTCCTTGTCCTTATCAGGAGTGGCCTGTAAACATCCCACTTCACCTTTAACACGGTCTATTTCGAAATTAAACCATCTTAAGCAACCATTCATTAATATTGTTATTGAGAATATAATCTCTTCATTTTTATGAAATCATGTTTGTGTATAATTTTCATGCTTATGAAGCCTTTGTAGACCTTCACAAGGATTTGGCTGAGGCTAAGCTGCACAAGTAGTTTTATCTGTCCCTAGTGAGCAGTTTTCCTCTACTCTCACACCCTCTCTCTCACTGGTTTCAGATGCTGCTGCACGTTCCTTATTCCTGAGACTGAGGGCTCTGCTATTTTCCATTCCTACAGATCCCCACCAAACAGAGTCCTGACCCTCCCTGGAGAATCCCTGGTGCTGCAGTGATGCAAATTCCTCACATAAGGCTGGAGAGCTCCCCTCCTGCTGGGCAGCTCTGCTGCTGGCCACTGTGCCATTAGCATTCATAATTTCCAGGAGTGCTTCAGTACAGCAGAAAAAGCTCGGGAATGAGAAGCAGGGACAGAAACAGCTCTGAAATGTGGAGGGCATGAGCTGCTGCCCAGCAGTGTTTGCTGAAGGCATCTCCACTGGCAGCTCTGCTCACCCACCATCAAACCCCCAGTCTGCTTTTAGAGCCTGGTCTCCAAACCTTTGCCCATCTGAGGACTGGCCCAGCCCCTGTGGCAGTGGCCATTTCTGCTCAGGAAAAAAAGAAATACAGCTGGGAAAGAGCACCTCTGGAGTGGGAAGTGGTCCTTGGAAGTGTTCAAAAGGGGTGTGTGGATGAGGCACTTGGGACCATGGCTGAGTGGTGGGTTTGGCAGTGCTGGGTTAACACTGGCTTGATGCTTTTAGAGGACTTTTACAGCATAAATGATTCTATGGTCCACTTTCTTCACAAAGAAAGCGTCTGTGAATGCAATGTGCCTTGGACGCTGGTGGCAATGAGGACTTCAGGAGAGTCTGGAGTTTTCTCAAAATTACAAAGCATAAGTAGAGTAGAGACAAACATGACCCAATCTTTCCTGCTGCCACCATGCTGGTGTCACCGTGTTCTCCTGAGGCTTGCCTTACAGAGCTTGGGAATAAAATGGGAAGCTGTTACAGAGCTCTTTCATAATTATTTATATATCATTCAACACCTACAGATTAGAGAAAATACAGATTTTTGTCAGCGTCTGCCTCACAAACCAAAACAGCCACAGGAATTTCGCTGCTTCCCAAGGTGACAGGAAAAATCAGAGACATCTCATTGTGCATGAGTCTGTTCTACTGCACATTTCAATTACTCCTGTCATTGAAAACATCTTATCATGCATTTGCTAAAGAATCAACATCTCTGCTTGCCTGACCCCAAATTTTTCTTTCCTATCCTTAATCAGTACAGCTGGCAGAGACAGTCTTATTTTCCATAAGATCTGATATTGATTTGAACAAAATGCCTGTCTGAGGAGGAGCTGAATTCAGAGAGTGAAAATCAGCACCAGGTAGGAATTACATCACTTTTGTACTGCACGTGGAAACGTGCAGAGAAGGAGGTTGAAACAGTGGAGGAATCAGAAAAATTAAATTTGTATTTTTCTACAGTACAGAGACTAAAGCCCTGTGCAGTTGCCAGAGACATTCAATCTCATCTTTCAAAACACCTTTGCCAGGAAAAAAAGTTCTACTTAAAGTAGAGAGATGTAATTACACTAAATTGTGCGGAGGTTAATGAGACTCAGTCATGCATGAGGGTCTTAGGAGAAGAAAATGGGGCAGATTTCTGTGGTTTCCATGGGATTAGTCTTCCTGTCAATCAATTGGATCTGAAAAGCTGGGCTGAGCAGTCCTTCTGGCTTTTATTCTTACAGCATCAGGAAATTGCAGTGACTTGAGAGGCTATCACAAACCAAAAAACACTTTTACACTTCTCAGACACTTTTGCAGCCTTTCAACGAAATTTAGGGATTTAAAGTGCCTCCCTTTTGGTGTGCTGTGCATTTTCTGAATTTTTTTGTAAGTGCCACCAGTTGATTAAATGAGTTGCTTTTATTTGTTTTTGTCTTCAAGTCCTGCCTTTTTACCACCATCACTACCTGCAATTTTTTGAGAGTTAAGGTAGGAAAGTGAAGACATCTTCTCTGTGACTAGCAGTTTGTGATCCAGAAGGGGATGAAAAACTAACGGATCCCCTGAGGAGCAGAAAATGAGGGATTGTGCTGTACCACAGCAAGTAGAAGAAAACATCATAAAGGATAGAGAAGCCATAAAATGACCAAATTTGTGTACAACAGTAAAGGACTGTTGGAGGCAATGCTGGTGGGACAGTAGAGACAGGAACCAGAGGAGTGGAAGGGTTATTTTTCTGACTGCTTGCCTCTTGTCCATGTTGTTATTTTCTTTAAATGAATCTGTATGTAAACAAAGAGATCCCTAAATCATTAATTTGAGTAGGAGGAGGTTCTGATCTCTGTGCATATGCAAACCCAAGCACATGGATTAACCATTTTATTCCATTTTAACAGGCACTGTTGGGCCATCAGAAGGAGGTGAGCAAGTGAGGAAAGAGTACAGGAGGTCCTGACAGCAAAAGAGCCCATAATCCTTGTTTGGACAGAGCTGTAACACAGATAAATGTGGAAACTCTTTAGGAAAATCGAGGGCAGGCCTGAGCAGAATCTCTGCCTCTCATATTTCTAGAGAGCTGGAAGTCACTGAAATAACCTTGCAGTGTCAGTTTACCTGCCTTCAGGAATACAAAAATTGCTGAATTTGTGAGAGCCGAAACACTTGCAGGAACCTGGAGAGATACAGAATCTCAGCAAACATAAGCACAGGAGAACCCTCTGAACCTGGCTCTGGAATTTGCCTCTGGAGCACACCCTGGGAGAGGTGCAAGACCTTATACTCTGTGATTTCCTCTGCAAGCCAGGCCTGAGTGAAGAAAACTAGCTGGTGTCCTGGAATCATGCCAGGCATCCCCCCATCCAAACCTCATAAAGTCTCAGATGGGCATCAGGACAGGTTTTCTCTGCATGTTACCACAACTGGTCCTTTTCTTGTCTCCCTGTCTGCATGTGGCTGGGCTCAGATGAGTAATTCAGGCTCTCCTCTGTCTATCTGCAAAGCTTTCTGCATCACAGCCTTTGCCTGGTCTTTGAAGCTGCTAAATTTAAGCAAGAGCTGCTGTTTTTCAAGCCCTCTTGTGTCTATTACCTCTCTGCAGGCTCACAGCTCTCAGACTCCCCTGAACCTTTACTGCAAAAACAAACACCAGTCCCTGTGACTTTCATCCATGGCACTTTGCAAACAAAGGCAAATGTGTTACGTGAAAACAGATTCGTTTTTTGTCCCTGGAAACCTGAAAAGAGGGGGAAATTTCTAATTAAGAGTAAGGTGAAGTTATTTTCATTCCTTTTTTTTAAGCTTAATGAAGTCCGTGGGAAAGAGGAACTACAGAAATACAAAGTGAGCAGCCTACTTTAGTGGAAGCTATCTCTGACCATGACAGGGGGTTGGAACTAGATGAGCTTTAATGTCCCTTCCATCTCAAACCATTCTGTGACTCTACAACAGCTCGGTCATGACTGAATGCAACACTACCAGGAAAAAAAAAATAAATGAGACACAGGTCTGAGTTACTGCAGCTCCACAAGCTGTAGGTCACTCACTGACAAAAAAATGGAGGAAGTTTACATTGACACAATTCTCCTCACTTGCTATATGTCAAAAGAAGTTCCTGTGAGCGACAACCTGTGCAGCCAGTGCAGGGTGAGCTCACTTTGCCTTGGTAGCTCCACTTCCTGAGGGGGCCTCTGAGATGACCACTTTAGAAAACTATTTAAAATACTGACACAATAAAATTTGGCTCCAAGGAAATTTCCTGAAAGTCATAGAAGAAAGGGTAACAACATCAAAATTATATCACAAGCCCACTGTCTACTCTTTTATTTCTCTTAAGGACCAGTGGGAACCCAACAGAAAAATATGATGCTAAAAGGACTGTCTGGATGCTGCTGGTACTGCAGCTTTTTTCCCATAAGCTGCTCTATTTTCCTGACAGATTGCAAATGCTCTCTGCCTTTCTCAGAGCCTTAATGCATCACATATCTGCAGCAGCAGAGTTTCCCTGGGATAGGTCCCTTTGCTTGGCTGTATAGCTCAGGTTGGAGATTGTTTTAGATGAATGGAGCCTGTCACTTCTACAGTAACAGCTGTTACTCACAAAATTGGACATTTTCCAGCTAACCACTGCTCTGAACAGAAGAGTAAACAGAGACCATTTAGCAGAGGCAAGAAGCTCAGCACTGCTGGAGGATCAGGACTGTCACAGGTGACAGGTGTCCTCTGAGTGTGGAGTAAGGTCAGGCAGCAGCAGAGTCCCCCCATCTGCTGCTTCTTCAACACTAATTGTCAGCCTTATGCTCTACATTGGTGATTGCTTCGGGTTAAATCAAGCCCTGATGTCTCTTGTCTGGAAAAAGCCTGCGGAAAAGAGAACAGAAATTTTTGAAAGATGTTTGCAGTCTGTTTATCCAAGCAGCCAGACACTGGAGGAGCTCACCTAGGGAAAGGCAAGCCCTTCCTAAAAGAGCTTTCAAAAATAGATTCAATGAGCTGCTGTGAGGTGACAGCTCTGTTTGTTAACATTTCCATGGAACAAAGAGACACCTTCAACATTCCGCTGCTTCTTGTGAAACACAGCTGCTAAAAGCTGCTGAACTGCCCTGCTAAAAAACACAGATATATTGAAATGGTTAAAAATCAATGGTCCAGCCATATGCTTATCTGACTAGATTACATTTAAATATCACAAAAAATCATTAAGTCATGGAATGGATTGTGTTGGAAGGGACCTTGAAGATCACCCAGTTCCAAACCCCTGCCCTGGACAGGGACACCTTCCACTAGACCAGGTTGCCCCAAGCCTCTTCCAACCTGGCCTTGAACACCTCCAGGGATGGGGCATGCACATAATAATAACAACAATAAAATAATAATAAATAATAATAAAAAAATATTCTTCCAATTTCAGCATGAGAGTCTAGAACTGATCTGCTGTGAAAGACTTTACTTATTTTAGACCATTTTCTGTCAGGCATGTCACAGCAGCACAACTCTGGACACATTCCCCAGGAAAGCCCAGAGATGAGAGGCGATGGCAGTGCTCTTGTTCCAGCACAAGCAATGAATCTGTGGCAGAAATTGCCAACTGAGGAGCTGTGCCCAGAATCCCAAGGTCATCCCATTCCAATCCCCTGCCATTGGCAGGGACACCTTCCACTGGGCCAGGTGCTCAGAGCCCCATCCAGCCTGGCCTTGAACACTTCAGGGATGGGGAGTACACAACTTCTCTGGGCAGCCTGTGCCAGTGCCTCAACACCCTTACAGTAAAGAATTTCTTCCTAATATCTAATCTGAACCTGTCCTCCTTCATCTCAAAGCCATTGCCCTCTCACTACATGCCCTTGCCAAAAGTTACTCTCCAGCCCTTTTATATACTCCCAATATTCCAAAATATCAGTGCATACTATGGAGCCCATCCCTGGTCAAGAGCTTGTCCCAAACTGAATTTTCACATCAACTATTATCATGACCTTCATGAGAAGAAATGAGAAGAACATGAGAAGAAATGGGAAAAACATGACAAGAACTATCTATGATCTCCATTTTAAAAGGACACAGTACCCTCAAGCAACGTTCAGGTCTGGGCTTTATTTTTAAAAGTATTGAATGAAAGGCAGTGCCTGTGGGAAAGGGAATGCTGACACATTTTTTTATTTATCAGACAATGCAGGCCTCAAAAAAAGCTTCATTATTCTCATATCTACTATAGATCCAACTTCTGGTGAATCAGGTCCAGCGAATGCATAGAATTTCATCATCATAATTTTTGGTATCTTTTCTATTGAGTAGTGAGGCATGACCAAAAATTCCCTAAAATCAGATACTAATTTCAAAATGTTGATGCTGACAGAATTTTCTCACAGGCTTGCACCGAGATAAACACCCCAGAAGGCTGCTGGCATCTGATCTTCAAGCACTCCCTGGCAAACAAACCCCTTTCTCTCTCTGATGAGGGTTTGTTTGAGTGCCTCCCAAGAGAGGTCAGAACTGATGTGTGAAGGGTGCACCCACAGCACATACCCTGCTGTGCTTCCTCAGCTCCCTGCCTGCGAGTGCCAGAGCTCTGTTCTCTCACACAGCACATTCCCTTCTGCTTTATTAGCTGAAACTCAGCCCTGTGTGAAACACAAAGAAATGAACTCCCAGGCTTTTTTTTTTTCCCCTCTCCTTTTTCAATGCCTGTACTCTCGTGCCAGCTAATTTAGAGGGGAAAATGTGCTGAGAGCAAAGGGAGCAAAATGAACGATTCTCCTTTCACTTCCTATCACTGCCAATTTCTCTCTGCAAACTGCATTTGCGTTGAGCATCTCAGTGCAACCTCACAGGCACAAACAGGAGAGCCCTCCCAACACTCCTGCTCTATCACCACCATCCCCTCAAGCAGAGATCGGCTCATCACTTGCTGAAAACATGTTGGTTTCATGACTTTTCTGTGACCAACCATACTGTTTAGAGGTCTTTATATCAAGCTATAGGCAGTGTCCTACACATAAATGTGTGGGTGGCAGTAAGATCTCCAGAGCCATAAGGAAAGCAACATAACAGGCACTGCAGATGGAAATTCCTGTTATATCCACATCCCAGAAAATCTCCGATGCACCATCCACAGAGCTGTTTTCCAAGTCAACAGACCTTGGCAAGTGCTTCTGCTGCCAGGTATAGTAAAATGAGGCAATACCAGGCTGGAAATCCATGGCAGCTTGAAAACTCTGCTACAGAGCAGAGAGAGAGCAAGGAGGAATCTGCCCCCCTTGCTGTCTCTGTCCTGCTGGTGCAATGGTGCTGCAATGGTGAGCGATGACTCCACACTGGTAATCACACATTTGCTCCTGTTTCACTGTGTGATGATAAGCAGCTCTGGGGAACAGTGGGAGAAGGGAGCAATGTGGGCAGGAAATGAGGGAAGAGGATTTGGAGAGGGGAAGAATGCTAATGTGCAGCTGGAGAGGGATGTGGTCATAATAAAACAACGACAGAGTGGGAAAAATAACAACGAAAGGAGGGGAAAACATCCAAAGCTCTTATGCTTTCATTATTTAACCAAAGAATCCTGAGGACACTGAAAGCAATGTCCTTGTTAGGTCAGTGTCCAGTAGGACCCCTCTAATAAAGTCCATCAGCAGCATTGCCATCTGCCCTGTTCCCACTGAATGCATCACCAGAAATTTAAAGCATTTTAAACTTGCAGCCTCTGCAGGGAGCTGCTGTCCATGGGTCTCACTGATGGCTTGAGCACAGTGGGGACAGAGGGGACACTGAGATTGCTCCATCCATAGGTACTTCCATGCCTTCATCTTTCTGCCTCTTGATCTCTTCATTCCTCTGTCCCTCTACCTCTTCATCCTTCCTAGGGAAAGCAATAGGGACAAGGCTTGCCTGGGCCTGCCCTTCTGTTGTGACTTTTTGGAGGAACACATCCTTCCTTAGTCCCATCAGACACTGCTCCCACTGCTGCACTTTGTTCTCTAATGGGGATAAGAGAGACGAAGAGAACAAGAATGGGCTTCAAATTCTCCCATGGAGCAAGTTCAAAGCAAACCCAAGAGAGCTCATCATGAAACTGGGGAACTCTCCACCACAGGATGCTGTAGGTGCTGAGAAGTGGAGTTTTCAGGGGTTCATGCCAAGAGAGCCACTGATTTTGTGAAATACACAGAAACCACTCCAGCTCAGGAAATCTCTGAACACCAAGTGGTTGGAGGCCAGAAGAATAATTAACTGAAATATGTTTACCTTGTTCTTATACCTGGTGTCACCCCAGGCACTGCCAGAGACAGGACAGGAGGCTACACAGCCAATACAGCCTCTCTCATGTCCTGTCATCCCAGGACCTGTTCCATATCCATGGAAGCAATATCTCTCCTTCAGTAAACACACAACAGGCAGCTTTTAGTTTTTACATATGATCAATACCATCCCAGCCCCTGACCTTTAACATCAGTGTTATGCCAGGCCCTCAAACTCTGCTTCTCAAATTGATCCCTTACTTCCAACACCATTTCAATCACTCACAGTCTCCAGGGACTATGACACCAGCTCTGCATTAATCCCAGTAATGTTTTACTCCTTCTGCCTCAGACCTCCCACCAAGAACCTATTGTTCTTCAAATTCCCTAAGTCAGGTTTGGGAGAAGGAAGGAAGGTGTAAAAGCAGGGAGAAGTGATCTGGCAAAGGAAGAGTAAGTTAAATATATCCACAAAACCAGCAAGATGTTCTTTTCTCCTTCTTTAAAGTCTGCACTATTTTTTTACTCCTAGCTTACACATTTTTTCCTAGTCACCAATGCCAACATAGACTCAGAAAAGATGCCTTTAAAGCTGTTTTTGCTTGATACAATGCTATCTTTGTTGTGAGGTGTGATGATTACCTAAAAAATCTCTTGTATCCCTGTCAAAGACAAGAAATCAAAGGAAGAGGTCTTTTCTTAGGAAACAGCACAAGCTCAGTCCAAAATATGTCCATCACACATAATTGCTCCCAATAACTTGGACTGTCTTAGTCTTGGCAGTTGTTGGCCGAAAGCATCTTGTGTAAAGGGAAAAAGTACAATATTTACAGGTTGGCTTAGGGCATCTCATTTAACAGTTCACAAACTATTTGGGTTTTGCTTGCCCATAGATTTTCCCCCCACTTCCTCAGACAAAGGTGTCTGCAGGCAATACATGCACCAAGACTGACCAAATGCCATTGACTCAATTCTCATGCCAGAAGGGAGGTGTAATATACACCCAGTACCCATTCAAGCACAGAAATTTCATCAGTCCCTCCCTGGGGTTGCAGCATCTTCCTGCAGACTCATAAGAAATTGTTTGCTTTGATGACAAACATCACCTCAGCAGCGAATCTGCCTTTTCATGCAGCGTTGCTGGGCTTGGCTCCTTTTTTCATTGTGAGAAAATGGCTCTTCATTAGGTTTCTGTGATCCTGAAACTCCACCAGGGAAGTGTGCATGTTGGGAGTGAACAGGGGACAGGCAGGCCACCCTGATTAATAGGACAGTGATGAATTGTGTCCACGACCTGAGTCATTATTTGTGGTTTTTTCACCTCGATCTGAGAGCTGCCTCAGCAGAGCAGCCACTCAGTCAGGGCACTGCCAAGTCACAGGGCTCTGAGAGGTGCACTTCCACATGCAGAAACAGTGCTTATTTTTTATTTGTGTCACATTTCAGGGCTCTGGGCTGTTTTCCCTACAGCAGGAGATGGAGGTGAGACCCTGCTGGCAGAGGTAGAGATCACACACAGATCCATGCTCAGAATATTTATTTAACAGGACAAGAGTGAGGAGAGGTAGAATAGGACATGTAGATCAAGTATCATCCACAGAGGTTGCAGAGGTTGGCATCACAAGTTTGACAACATGTTTAACAGCTTTCCTGGCATGCTCTGACTACAGAGGCATCCCTGTTCTGCATCCAAGCCTTTGGACATTGTGGTCTGCACTGGAAAAGTAAGCACTCAGCCTTGGGCACTGATTTATCACTGACTGGACCAAATGGAGCAAATTTCAAGCCTTTCAAGGATGTCTTTCCCAAACAATGTGTAAATATCATTGAAGGAGCAGCACAAGCCAGGGACTGCTCCCAAAGGGCAGAACAAATTGCCCTTTCCAAGTAAGGATGTTTAATCACACACATGCCAACCTGCCACGTCCTCTGGACCAAGGAATAGACTTTGCCCCTTTTTTGTCCATAAAACATTGTCATAGAAACCAGACTCTAGACACAGCTGAATTTATTAGGGGATGAATATTATAGCCCAGTGGTATTTTGGAGATAAAATTAAGACAAAAAAAAATGTAAGCAGATCTTCTTCCTCCATACATCTAAAGTCTTTTGTCCATTGTAGCAAACTGCAAAGAGACACCTGTTCATCATCACTGAAGGCCACCCCTCCCCAAATATACCTTCCAACTGGAATAAGGACCATGGCAGGAACTTGAGATAAGATAAGGAGGATACTATTGTCCAATCATCCCAGGTCTGAGGAGAAGAATGTGTCCACCACTGATACTAGAAGAGACACTGGAATGCTGATGGTTCAAACATTCAGGGGGAAGCTGCTGATGTGCAAAGTACCTGCCCAGGTGCAGAGGAGAGCACAGCCTGCCTCAGGCTACAGTTGGTGTTGAATGAGATAAGGAAAGAGAAAAACCAACATCCAGCTGAAACTCCCTGCCTCAAGGGAGGTACCTGGGCATTCCCCACCTGAATCTGAGTGGATATAAATCAAACAGAGTTGGTGCTCCTGGAGTTTCTCCCAACACTTGGGGAGTCTGGTCTGTGATCATCACTTTGATCAACAGACATCAAAATTGCAACAACCAGGTTTTACTGTGAGCCCTACAGGTGGTGAGATCTTTCTGTTTCTGTCTTTTCCTTCTCTTTCTTTTGTAAGTGGTATCTTTATGCTTTTATATTGTCATTTTATTATAGATAACAACTAAAATGGGTCCATACCCATTTTTCTGTGTAGACAAATTGTTCTACAATAAACCCTACATGTGTATATTTGCAAAAACTGATCATTCAGTGTTGTTTCACTCTAATCTCTCCCAAGAGATTTATGAACAAGAGCCTGGGTTATCCTGGCCTTCTAGAACTGGTCATAACATGTGTCCAACACTTCTACAGATATACAGGGTTTTCTTTCTGTGCTCCTTCTGCTGCACAAGCAAGCAGAATTTGAGAAAAACTTAGGATAACAACTGTTCACAAATTGCATGCTGTGAATTTGGCTAGTTTGGTGAGATATCACTGCTTTCTAGAGAGAAAAAAATGTTGGACTTTTTTGGCTTCATGTTTATATCTTCATTGAAATTTTAATTTTCCATGTGAACCCCAGCCAGTGCAAACTCATAGTTTCTACAGGGTTTTGAGTCCAGGAGGGAACACAGATTTCAGCACACTGCCTCTGCTTCACTGCAGTGGCTGGGATTAAACTCTCAAGTTCTTCAAATGGAAGGCTCTGGGATTTTCAAAGGATAACTGCTTCATTAAGAACAATTGCTTATATAAATTAATTAGAGCTTTAGGACATGGAATTTCAACATGCAAAAGAAAGAAATCCAGCCTAGGAAGAATTAGTAACTCTGACAAGGTCAGTCCTGGGCTCCATCCTTTGCTGGAGGGTTGCAATGCCTGAGAGCAATACAAGAAGGGTACCAAGAGAATGGGAATACTGACTTTGTCAACAAAAAAAAATCTTGTCTCTTGATTTCTTTATCAAGGCAGAGGTTTCTTTTGAACAGGTCAATACAGTCCTGCTCTGACATTCTTGTGTGTGTGAAGATGGGCTTTGCACCACTGCTGTAAATTTTATGAGACGAGATACATCACAAGTTACATGAAGCCCTGTGAGTCAGGCAGCTCTCTCCAGCCAAGCAAATTTCCAGCCAAGAAGCAGGAGCAGTTCACAGTAAAATCCATTGACACTTGTCTCTTCAGCCAGATCTCTGGTTTTTTGGCTTCTTTGCCTGTATTCAGACATTTACACCTGCCTAACACAATGCAGGAGCAGTTGTACTGACCACACTTCAATGGGTGACTCACACACTTGTTCCTGCAAGGCTGGGATTTGCATTAGTAGGAATTCTGGATTTTTCAGTGGCCATATTCATCTAATAAATTAGACATTTCTGAACAGTGTTTAATTGTGGATCAAGTTTCCAAAAGAGATGCAAAAATGTATTAATAAAATAGTCTGGAGCTCTAAAGGACATAAAGGGGAGCTTTAAAGATGTGAAATCAAGTCCCACAAACAGGATTTCAGAAAGACAAGTAAATAATTAATTCCTTTTCCCTCCACAAGTAAGCAAACAGATGGGAAATGTTGCAGAGGCTTCAAAGGGAAAAATCATGAAGCTGTGGTCCTTAGGAAAAAGCTGCAAGGTCCATTCAGATGTGTCTCACTTGTTCATCAAACAGAGGCAACCAAAAATCTGGGTGAAATCCTGCTCTGCTGGATGCAGCTTTGGGAATTCCCCCTTTCCCTTTCATCTGGGGTTTCTTGTTTTTCTTGCAGGAGACAGGGGTGACCTTTCCCCATCTCCTTTCCACATCAATGATGTGGAGCTGAATGCGAGCTGACACAAACTAGGTTTACCAAGCAGCTTTTCAACTCATTGCTGGGGACTCCTCTGAAGTTTGTCAAGACGCTGCAAGTGACCATTGCTCTTTATGGCAAAAAATACCCACAAGCAGAGCCTTTGCTGGCATGAATTACCAGTTTGCAGCATCTGAGGACTTGCCTCTACTTTGGTCACTCAAAGGTGGCACTTCAATCCATTTCTGATGCACTGTGTCATCCTGGGAGGTGTGAGCAGCCATCTCTGCTTTCCCTCTGCCCATAATTTAGAGGTGATCTTACAGTGTTCAACAGGTCTGTAGGCTGGGATATGGAAACCTCAGAGCAACAAACTGTTTCCAAACATCTCAGACTCCCTCAGCTGAGGAAATGCAGATTTTTCCAGAGCAAGAAGTGTTTCAGCCTAGGAAGAGTAGTCTGAAATGCTGGTGGGAAAGCAATGTATAGCTCCTAAGTGTTCCAGCTCTTGCTCATGCAACTCAAGTTTCCATGTTGATCAGGCACTAAACTCACAGCTGCCTTCCTTCTTAATAACTTGACTGGCTCAGAACTTGCTAGGGGCGCCATGAATTTGACCTTCCAGGCACATTAACTGCACAGAAACTCTTTCTCAACCCTCAAACTCTTCTGAGACCATCCAGTAGAAGCCAATTACTATATCTGGTAGTGTTCAAAGCATTATTAGGCACAAAACTTTAATGCATGCTGAGGGTTGAATCTTTTCCTTGGTCATGGTGAGATTTCTTGTAGTCTTCTTAATTTGTAGTTGTAAAAATGCATTTCTATAAAGGGCACATGTCAGAGCAAATTCTCAATAAAAAGCATCTCTTTAGGAACCTGTATTCGTTCCATACAGCATCAGGCAGGGATAAGATTATCTCACACCTAAGAATATCTCTGGTACATTTAAGGCACAATAACTATTGATTGTCTTGCACAAATGGAAGAGTAAATATGACTGAGATTATTTCACTGCTTTGAAAGTTCCAGGAAGGAAGAAAAATAAATAAATTCAAACCAGCCAGCATGTGTTTTGTCAGATGAAATCAGGAGGGAACAATATGTGCTTTCTGAAAATATAAGAGAGTCTTAAATGCAATATAAAGATTCATTTGTTTGGTTTTAAACAAGAAGGAAACAATAAAAGCACAGTTGTATCCACTGATAGTCGCTCTCTGGGCAGATGTGATTGGTAGTTTTCTCCAGTTACATTCAACACATTGAAAGAAAACTTAGGCAAAGTAAAACAGGCAGTTTAAGAGGAAAAGAACAAATAACTGAGTAGTCTGAGAGCAGGAGTGTCAACAACTATTGTCTTTCTGAGTGTCAGAAAGGCATCTGAAGGTCAGTAACACCAGGAGTGCAGCCCCACAAAGGGCAGTGTGGCAGTTGTGTGTGAGCACTGAATGGGATGGGTTGGAAGGGACCTTAGAGATTCTCTAGTTCCAATCACTGCCATAGGCAGGGACACCTTCCACTAAACCAGATTGCTTAAAGTTTCATCCAACCTGGCCTCAAACAGTTCCAGAGATGGGGCAGCCACAGCTTCTTTGGGCAGCCTGTGCCAGGGCCTCACCACCCTCCCAGGAAAGAATTTCTTCCTCAAAGCTGACCTAAATCTCTCCTCTTTCAGTTTAAAGCCATTCTCCCTTGTTCTGTCACTCCATGACCTTGTCAGAAACCTCTTTCCAGATTTCTTGTAGCCTCCCTCAGGTACTGAAAGGCTGCAATCAGGTCACATTTTCAGGACAAATGCAGTAGCTGCAAGTTCTGGATTCAAAACAAAGGCTTCCTAACCCTGAGTTTAATTACAGAGCAACTTCTTGAGTGGCACCTCAGTCTGGTGAGCTGGGGCAGCAGTTGCCTTGCAGGAGATATATATTTCTCTTCCAAGATGCACGAGTGGTCACTATCCACTTTGCTCCAGGTCTGAGAAGGATCTCACACACCTACAGCCACAGGGAGAGTGAAAAGCAAGATCTTGATGTACAGTCTCTGGGCCCAGGTGTCCAGGGAGACCAAGCAATTGAACTGGTTGATGGATTCAGGATGTGCTCATGCCCAATCATGGCCTCTTCTAGACACTTTCTCCCTAGGGCAACTGTGCCTGTACTCCCATCACAGCCCCACCCTGCCCATTTAGGGCTGATAATCATGTTCTTTCACAAAAATACACTGCAGTGTTTCTCTCCTGTCTGGCAGCTTCAGCGAAGCACTGAGGAAGCAGCCTGAATAAGTGCATTTGCTCACCACATAAATTCCTGAAAGAAAAGGTTATGCAAATATTTCATTTGCACAGCAGCAGGCTTTGACCTCAGGGCAACCTCTGTGGCTGTGTTATCTCTGCTAAAGGCTTCCAACTATGCTCAGAGCTGGCACGTGAGATTAATGGCCATGTAAAGGGGTTAGGGATTGTGCTGAAATATTGTTGAAAGGCATCACAGTGATTCCCTTGATTCAAGAGAAATGACTCTTGCTATACAGCTCCAGTTTGGCCAGTGGGATGTTTTCATCCCAACTCCTTCAACATTAAAAGTTCAGGCTCTTTCTGCAGTGCTCTGACATACAGCTGCTCCAAGGCAGCAGGTACACAGTTCTCAGTACATAGATGCATAAGGGAAGCAACCATATTCATGTAATCAGACTCCTTGAAAGGCTGAGAGAATTGGAATTGTCGAGTCTGAAAAAGGGAAGGCTCTGGGGAGACCTTGAAGCCCCTTCCAGTACCTGAAGGAGTCTCGAAAGGAATCTGGAGAGAGACATTTTACAAGGACACGTAGTGACGGGACAAGGGGGAATTGCTTTAAGCTGACAGAGGGTAGATTTAGATTAGATACTAGGAAGAAATTCTTCCTTGTGAGGGTGTGGGAAATGGATTTGTAGAGAATTTTTAGGGTTTGATAGAAGGCTCACACAGTATATATCTGTATGTAAACTTGGATATTTCCCCCACATGAAGATGGTGAGGCACTGGAACAGATTGCCCAGAGATGTTGTGGATGCTGCAACCCTGGAAGCGTTCAAAGCCAGGCTGGATGGAGCTTTGAACAACCTGGTTTAGTGGATGGTGTTCCTGCCAATGGCAGGGGGTTGGAACTCGATGATCCTGGGATTCTGGGCACAGCTCCTCAGTTGGCAATTTCTGCCACAAATTCATTGCTTGTGCTGGAACAAGAGCACTGCCATCACCTCCCATCTCTGGGCTTTCCTGGGGAATGTGTCCAGAGTTGTGCTGCTGTGACATGCCTGACAGAAGATGGTCTAAAATGAGTAATGCCTTTTACAGTAGGTCAGTTCTAGACCCATATATTAAACTACATATTAAACACTTGTGGGAACAAAAGTGGTGAGCAAGACCTAGTACAATCAGAGATCAGTTATTTGGCTCAGGGCCAACATACAGTAACAATTTTCTAGCATTAGGGACTTCCTCTGACAGAAGTGTGATCCTTACATTTAATGGCTTTTGATACAATTTTTCCCCTCCCACTTTTAATTAATCCATGGCTGTTTTGCTGCCTCCAGACTTCTAGCATTCTCACTTACCTGTGGCAATAAATTAAAAATATTCTTAAAAAAAAAAACATAAAGAAATGAAAGAAAACTATTGTTTGATTGTGCAAACATTAAGATTTCTCTCTGTATCCCTCTGTTCATCTGATTTTCTGTAGACTCTTCTGTTCTTCTGCTGGACAAAGACTGTCTCCTGTGTCCCTCACTGTGGATATGTCCTTGTGGCTGTCCTTGGAGCCAGGCCCTCAGACATTTGAGCACATTTAGCTTTCCTCTCCAGCTTTGGTCTGTTTCCTATTGAGGTGACAGTCCTGCAATCCCTCTTCATTAAAACAGGCAACTGGAGAGCAAAGTGACTCTCTGCCTGTGTTATCTCCGGCACTTGACCAGCTAAATAACAACTTGTTGCCTCAGGAAAGGGGAACTCCTTCATCTCCCACAGCTCTGTACATCACCCAGTGTGAAGTGCCTCTCCTGCTGGTCCTGGTGTTTGATATGTCCTTATATCTGCAGGTGTCTGTGCAAGCACACTGGATACAAACTAGAATATACATGGTATATGAGTGTTGTTCATTATGGTGTGTCACCTTCCAGTATAGCAAAGATTTCTGAACAACCTGGGACAGAATAGGTCATGGCTTACCTAAAAATCCTTTTTCCTATGAAGCCATGTTTTTGTTGTCCCTGCTGCCCTTTCCTGTACCTTCTGTAGCTCACCCTCTTTTAAGAAGGGTGCACATAGTTTTCAGAATCATAACAAAATTCAAGTCAGAAAGACCCTCGAGAAGTCCTCCTGTCCAAACTCTTGGCCAAAAAAGGGCTTTGAGATTAGATCTGACTCTTGGAACCTTGTCCTAGAAATCTGATTAATATCTCCATGGATGGAAACTCTACAGACTTTCTGGGTAACCTGTTTCAGTATCTAGACTAGCACTGATAACAAGGAAATTTTGGCAATAGAATTTCATCCCAGTTTTCTCTAACCAATGGGTTTCCACATTCTGGAACAATTTTTGGATGGGCACCTGCCAGCTAGGACTTGATTAGCATTGTATCTTTGTGTCTTACTATCAACATCTCCAACTAGTCCTGCTGGGGTTTTGGCTCCAGGGGCTCTGACTGCTTTCAGACTGATTGCCCATGGTCACTCCTTGTTCAGATCCAGTTTCAGAATATTTACTTTGGCTTCATGGGCAGCATTCTGGAATTCATGTCCTTCAGCCTTTCTGCCCACTGATGTAAACTTTTTCTTGATAACATAGAAAATAAAAGTCAATGGATCAAACCAGCTGTCTGAAGACCCTTCCCACAATTTTTTCTATCTGGAATAACTATGAAAAAGAGAGACAGCTTTGATACTTTCTTGCTTTTTAAATTTTTTTTCATCTTTCTTTATCAAGACTTGAAAAACATCCTGTTTTCAGGTTTCCAGATGGCCCCAGCTCTATGATCATTTATTGTGTGGACATGAGGAGGCTGGTTAGCAATAAACAAAGGTCCACAAATTTTCAAAGGAATTCAAAACACTTGTTGAAAAACTAATTAAGTATCATACACATTAGATGCATGCTACAGTGATTGCAAATCCTTTGTGTCTCAAGTGCTATCTTAGCACAGACATCAACTTCATAATTTTAATTTCCTTACACTCACCCTCTCTTCAGTTCCGCCCGAGTGATTTATTTGGGTTTTTCAAGTAGTAAAAATTAGCATAAATTGAAATGTCAATATCAGTGAAGAGAAAAAAAAAAAAACAACAACCACCAAAAAAAATCACTGTTGGGAAAACCATGCGTCTTTTTTCAATTCCCTAAAGCATCCATATTTTTAACTAGGGAAGCATATCTACTTAAAAATGCTCTGATCCGAAGTAGTTTAGTTACTCTTATAAAGAAGAAAGGAGTGCTTCACAAATCACGAAAGAGCTTTATTAATCTGTTGGTTTTATGCAAAGCTCTAAGGACACTAACAGCTGGCTTCTGCATGTCTTCTATACACAGGTTTTAGGAGCAGACGAATCATTGTCACATCAAGTCTGACCAAAGGACAACCAAAATGCTGGTATCAAATACACACAGTTTTCATAAATATCATCACAGGTAGGCAGGTTCTGTTCAATATCTGTCAATTATCTGGATGAGATACCCTCAGTCAGTTTGCAGCTGACACCAAGGTGGGTGGGAGTGTCGACTTTCTGGAGGATCAGAAGGTTCTACAGGCGGATGTGGCCAGGCTGGATGGATGTTGTGAGGCCAGAGGAGTGAGACTTGAGAAGAACAAGGCCTGGGTCCTGGCCTTATGTTCCAAGAAGCCCCTGCAGTGCCCCAGGCTGGAGGCAGAGTGGCTGGAAATCTGCCCAGCAGCAAAGGCCCTGGGGTGCTGGCTGACAGTGGCCAAATGCAAGCCAATCTGTGCCCAGGTGGCCAAGGAGGA
>VWZV01015951.1:0-13175 GCA_013397155.1 Irena cyanogastra
AACCCAGCCCCCCAAACCCAGCACCCTTAGTGAGGACAGCAGCGCTGAGAGGGAAGGGCTGGGAGGCCACAGTGAGCCAGGGAAGGGATGGGAGAGCATCAGTTCTGGGAGGAAGAACCGGAGTGGAAGAAGTGGGTGAGAAGTAAAAGCAACAAGAGGTAGAGGGGGTGTTTGGGGCTCCAAAGTGCCTCCAGGTGCTGGTAAAACTTCCCTGGGAAGCCAGGGAAGAGATGGATGCTGGTCCTCAAGGCAGAATTTGCCCACTCCAGTGTCCCAGTGGTGTCTGTGTCCCCAGCTCTCCCAGTGCCCTTGGAGAGCACCTCTGTCCAGCTGTGCAATGGTCACTGTGGCTCTGAGCACGCCAGTTCTACTGACGTGTGAAGGACACCCACTTTGCTTGGGATAAATGTGGGTAGGATCACAGAATATCCTGAGTGGGAAGGACCCACAAGGATCATTGAGTCCAACCCCTGGGCCTGCACAGACACCCCAAAATCCCACCCTGGGCATCCCTGGGAGAGCTGTCCAAACGCTCCTGGAGCTCTGGCAGCCTCAGGGCTGTGCCCATTCCCTGGGGAGCCTGGGCAGTGCCAGCACCCTCTGGGGGAAGAACCTTTCCCTGATCTCCAGCCTGACCCTCCCCTGACACAGCTCCAGCCATTCCCCTGACTCCTGTCCCTGTCACAAGGAGCAGAAACCGCAGCTGTCCCTCTGCTGCCCCTTGGGAGGATGTTGAAGACACCAATGAAGTCTTCCCTCATCTCCTTCTCCAGGCTGAACAGACCAAGTCCCCTCAGCCCCTCCTCATTAGGCCCCTCCACACCCTTCCCCACCCTCGTGGCCTCCACTGGATGCCCTCCAGTGGCTTCACATTGTTTTTATATTGTGCTGCCCAAAAGTGCCCCAGGACGGGAGGTAAGGCTGCCTAGAGCAGAGCAGGGCAGGCCCTGGCCTGGCCTGGCCAAAGATGCTGTAAAGGTCCTGTGCTGCTCCAGGTCCCAGAAACTCTGTCAAGGATTCCCAGCATGGACCCAGGGACCTCTCTGGATCCACATCCAGCCTGTTCCTCCAGGATTTGGGGAAAAGCCCTTCCAGTGAAGCATCTCAGATCTGTGGGCCTCCAGTTTCCACATGATTTGACCAGAACATTATAATCCTTCTCCTGACCAAGTCCCCTTCGCTGTTCTCCTTCCTTGGCCTCTCTGTCTCTCCATCTCTCACACTCGCACTGCTCTGAGCACGGCAGGAGCTGTAATTTGGCTCTGCTCCAGACCACGTGCCCAGCTCTGGCTTGCAGCATCTCGGGGTGTCCTGGACCTCCCCCAGGAGCAATCCACCTTCCCAGAGCTCCTGGCAGCCAGGCTGGCTGGTCTGAGGGCTCAGTGGGGGCTGTCCCAGTGACCGACCTGGCCACGGGAGGAAGGGTTAGATCCAGAGTCCGGGTTGCGGCACTTGACATTCACCTGATGAAATGTTTTCTGAAGCTGTAGGGTCTCCTCTCCATGTACTGCGTGTCTCCTGGGGTCAGGCTCTCCCTCTGAGGGGCATTTTGGGGTGTCTCACCCCATCTGTGCCTCTGTTTGTCAGCCTGAAGCTCACGGATGCTGCTGAGCTCCTGCCGATCCATCCCAGACTGATTTGTGCTGAAACACAGATACAGGAGTTGATGGAGAATCTCTGGGATTGAATGTGCAACAGGACTTTGAAAAGACTCCAGCTGAGAAGTTTTGCAGTGAGCCACAGTTTCCCTCCTCAGTTCTTCTGTCCCATCTCCCAGGCAGGATTTGGGGAGATTTTTTCCAACAACAGCCAAATCCTCATAGCAGCTCCAGCCTGCATTTGATTGAGGTGTGAGAAACTACCTCAGTGCCAAATGCAGAGCCCAGGGAGGAAGGGGCTGCACCAGCTCACCCAGTTTGGTTTGCTGGGAATGCTTTGAGTGTGTCACTGGTGGTTACCGTGATTAGAACCTGATTGTTGGCAGCCTCAGCTTCGGGGTCATCTTGCACCAAAAAGGAGCAGCCAGGGTCTCCTAAAGCATTTTGGAGAGATTTGAAGAAAAACAGAAGCTCTGAGTATCTTCAGGCCCTGGGATTTGCTCCTGTACCTGTGTTACTCCACCTGCCCATGGGACAGTTTGGAGGAGCTTTAATGGAAATCCAGGCTGGACTCGGTGCATAAATCTCACCAGTGAAACCTTGGGGCTGGTCATCCAGCCAGTGCAGGTTAAAATCCTGCCCTGGGCAGAGGGGCTGGGGGAGCTCCCTGGGAGGTAGGGTTTCCTCAGGGATCCCCATTTTCGGGTTTATGATGTGCTCTTGTCTTCATTTTCTGCCGGATCCTATCCAGTCAACACTTCACAAGGCTTGGACGTGCCTGAGCATCCAGGGACGTGCCAAAAAAAGGCTGAAGGTGAGTTGCAGGTAAGGAAATTTGGGGGAAAGTAGAGATGGAAAGCCATGGAGAAGAAGCCAGGAGCAAAGCAGCATTCCTCCTTTCCTGCTGCAAGCCGGCAGGCAACCCTGCTTCTTCCCACTCAGCCCATCCGAAGGAGCAAGACAAAATCCCCAGGGACACCTGAGAAATGCCCAAAGCAAAGGGGTCAGCATGAGGGGGAGGCTGCTGTGGCAGGATGGAACTCAGGGCTGGGAATTAATCACCTGTGAAAAGAATGGATGGGAAGGGTGAGGGGCAGAGCTGGAAGGGCGAATCACGGATCACGCCTGCGGGGAAGATGAATGAGCCATGGCTCCAGGTGAAGGAAGGCTTCTCAAGGACATCAGCAGGGGCAGCAGACTGGGAGGGGATCAAAGGGTTAAACCAACGAACTGGTTTCTCCTCAGCACCAGCCTGGGGTTTTGCACCGGTTTGTATTTCTCCCCTGGCAGTGTTTCATGTGTGCACACACACACTGCTCTTCCCCGAGGGCTGCCGTGGAAAATAACCTCTTCCATCTGCGGGGCCTTATTAGCTCCAGGAACGGGTGATTTTCCGCAGGTGTCAGATGAGAAAATTGAGATGTAAAGCAGAGAAACAGCTTGGCCCAAGGTGGAAAATAAATTGGGTTTGGGGCTGTGGCTGGGCCCGCTGTTTTCTCACAGCAGGCTGGTTTGGGCCTTTGCCTTTGAGCAGGGGCTGGTCCCAAGCATCAGGACCAGGAGTAGATCTCATCCTGACCATGTAGGTTTAATCTAATTTAAGATTACAGAGGTTCTTAAAGCCCTGTTTGGTGTCTGGGCAAGGCTGCAGAGAGGACTATTTCACCCTGGGTGCTCTTGGCTGGTGATTAGCAGCACCCTGAAGCCAGAGGGGGGCCGGACCCCGTCGCGCTCTGCCCTGGGCCAGCCCTGTTGCTATTCTTGCTCAGGCCTGTCTGCTCTTTTTTGGGCTGTTTTTGTCCTCAGCCAGTCAGGCACCCCATCTCCCAGACAGGAGAGATGAAAATGAGCTCTCGTCCTCTCTGGAGGAGAAGATCAGGGAGAGACACACAGAAAAAGTGAGGGAAATTAAGCAGAAATAGCTTCAGGGGTCATTTAAAAATATCCCCACGACTGCCTTAAATATATATTTAGCAAGAATTCATAGTCCATGGCTGAAGGAGCTCCAGGCACCAAATGTACAGTGTGGTTTTTGATAAAGACCCACAGGATTTATCACAGCTTAGAGGGGAAGAAGGAGGAATGGAGATGGGATGGAGATGAGAGAGATCCTGGGGCAGGAGGAGGCTGCAAGGTTGCTCCTGTGCCTGTGAACTGCCCCACACTGCATAAAGCCACATGGAGCCTTTTGGCTCTCTAAACCAAGATTCTTCTCCATCAGGATCTCCCGGCAGGTGTCCTGCTGATGGGCTAGGACTGGCACCCAACCTGTGGAGACCCTGTGGGTGCCACCAGCCTCTCTGTGGCAGGTTTGTGGTGACATCACCCTGTTCTTTACGGCTCTCCTTTGGGAGTGACCATTCCTGGTGCCTGTGCCTGGACAAGGACAGCCTGGCTTGGGTCCCTGTCCCTGTGGAAGCTGGGAGCACAAGAGGAGGTGCTGGACTGAGCCCAGCCCTTCTGGAAGAGAACTGCTGAAGGATCACCTAGAGGGATGGAAAAGCGTGGAATTAAATCCATAATGCAACATCCAAGAGAAGACACAAGTGGCAGGTATGGTGCCATGGGATAAGAGCATGGAGCCCCCACAGGGATGAAGCTTGGTGGGTGTGCATCACCAGGGTGGCCCAGAGTGACACTGTGCTCTTTGCATCAGTTGGGATTGAGATCCCAAAGCATTTCCCAGCTCCCAGTTCTCTGGAAATGAGGACATTCCCTTGTTCCTCAGATCATCCCGGGCTAAAACCTCCTCTGAAGAGCAGCCCTCAGTGCCCAGGTCTGCCCAGGGGCTGTGCCAGCAGCCAGCACCATGAATTATTCACAGCTCCTCCATAGGGTGGAGGATCCCCTTACACCTGGAGAAGGGTCTCCTTGAGCAGCACAGCCTTGCCCAGCACTGTCGGCTTGGAAACACAAGATCTTGAGGGAATCGAACTCACACATTTCTTCCTCAGGTCCAGCACTGCTCCAACAGCAAAGTCAGGCGAGGTTTTGACTTTGGGGCCCCGGCTGAAGGTTGGTGGGTGTCTCCTTACAGACCTACGGGCCTTATTGATTGCCTCCTGCCCGAGTTCCCTCCCCATCCAGGCTGGAACTGTTCCCCTCAAGATGACAAATGGAGCTGCCAGCCTCTGACTTATTTTAATTGCCATTTTCCCCTTCTCCTGGTGACATAAAGGCGTGATGAATCCATGCTGGAGCACCTGAGATAGGAGGTGCTGGGGGCTTGGTGGGGGCATTGCCCACCCCTACGTATGGAGAAACTGCTCCCTGAACCCTCCCCAGTGTGGGGAAACTGAGGCACTGGAGATGGTTAGGAGCAGGTGGAAATTTGTCTGCAGGTGAATGGGATGAGAAACCAGTTTTGAGCTGGCTGTGCATCACAGGGGATGATAAGGGCAGATAATTAGGAAAACTCCTGGAGTTTTGTGGTGAGCACGTGTCCTCAGAGCTAAGGGATCCCAGGCACCTTCTCTGGGCTCTCACCTGAAGCATCTCAGCACACCACCTTTTGCACTTGGAAGGTGTTGGAGAGGAAGGAAGATGGCAGGAAAATTTGGTCCATTCTTCTCCATGGCTGCAGGCAAGGCCCTGAAGGGACAGGGACAGGGGAGGACGTGCTGCTTGGCATGGCATGCTCCACTCCCCCCGCGGCTGGAGCCTGTCACAGGGCAGAGCTGCCAGACGTGACACACACCACTCTGAAGACAAAGGGAGTTGGGGATGATCCTTAGAGGTGTGGAAGAGAGGTGTGAGGTGCCTGGAGCTGGCTGGCACATGGAGCTGTCTCCTGGGGCCATCTCCTTCGTCTCTCTGTGTGAGTGCCGGGCGCTCTGCAGGCTCCTGCCCAGCGCCTCCCTTCCCGGCTGCTTGTGCAAATGGTTGGAAAATGTCTTTTGCCGCAGGCTGTGTCCTTGTTCCTCCCTGCTGGGACACAGGGAAGGGCGCAGGTCTCAGTGCTGGTCTCACTGTCTGCCTCCTCAGAGCATCCTTAGCGCTGCCTCTCCCTCCCGGAGCAGGTGCCACTTGTCCTGCAGACATGTCACACGTAGCGGTGACGTTATTGATCAGATCAGGGCTGGGGGGGTCTCCCCCATTTTCCCTCCCTCTCCCTATCCAAGGAGAATCCTTTGCCAAAGGCAGCCAAGAGCCCTGGCTGGGATGAAGCCTCTGGTGTTCGGGTCGTTTTGGGCACTTATGGTTGTGCGATGTCCCCCCTCCAGAGCTGCCACCTGTTTGGTGTCTGCCCAGCAAGCCCCAGCTCATCCGTCATTCCTGGCCGTGTCACCGTGTGGTGACATGGAAATGGCTCCAGCCGAGGCTCCAGCGTTTAAAGGCGCCCGCCTGCCGGGATCGCTGCAGGAGCACGGATGGGCCGAGTCCTCCTGGGCCCTGCTGCTGCTCCCGAGCACGGGGAGGAACTGAGGCACGGCGTGGCGATGGACCAGAGCCCTGCCTCTCGGTGCAAGGGTCTGTGAGGGAGCAGGATGTAAATTTGGGCTCCTCTGAGCACAGGTAACGCTTGGAAGGCAAAGGCAGCAGCTTGCAGGGGGCAGATGGACCGGAGACAAACGGAGCCAAAGCACCTGAGTGCCGTGGGTGTGCGCAGCTTCCCAGGGCTCCGCTTGGCTTCCTCGGGCTGCATCTATGCGGGAGGAGCCGCAGGGCCCGGCCACCAGGGATCGCGGCTGGGCACCCAAAATCAGGTGGCTCCGTCCTGTACAGACATCACCGTCCTGAGTGGGGCCATTCTCAGCAAGTCCCTGGGAGGGAAACGGGACCAAGAGCACAGGGGATCCCTGGGCGCCCAAAGCTCTGGAATTCTGGGTTCATGTCCGTTCAGGTCTCCTCAGGACACAAGGCTTTGGAGAAGGATGTGGCCCTGCAATGCAATCCCTGATCCTGCCTTAATTCTCCCCGTATTTTGGGGGTTTATTCTTCCCTCTCCATTAATCTCTGAATATTAGGTGGAAAGCGAACAATTACCGTGCTAATGGCTCCATAAATTCCTTCATTACTTATTAAACTCGAGCCCTCCCCAGGCAGCGGAGGAAAAGAGGCGAAATGGAGAAGAAAAGGGAGCGGAGAGAGATGAGGAGCCAGGGCAGAGGGTCTCGGGCTGGGCTGCGGCGGCGGTGCCGGATCAGACGCGGTAATTCACGGGCCGTCGTTGCCCTCTGCCGGCAGCGGGACGGGCAGGGGCCGCCTGCCCTGCTCTGCTCTCCCTGCCCTGCTCTCCCTACTCGGCGGGCAGAGCCCCGGCATCCCCGGGGCCACGAGGCTGGGGAGCCGCGGGCTCTCGGGGATTGCTGCTGCTGAGGATGCTCCGCAGAAGTCGCTGCTTGGCGACCCAAAGTTCTCAGGGACGATGCTGAGCAGAGCTCATGGCAACACGAGCTCGGCTTTAGCATGGGTTTAACCCGGCAGCGGCACGGGCAAGGGTGAGGAATCCTGAGCTGTCTCCATCCCACGCCGCCGGCCAGCGAGGCCGGGCACCGCTTTCCCGGCTGCGGAGAGAAATCCGCTCCCTCCCGTCTTTCCTCGAGGTGCCGCCTCGCCGCTCGCTGCCAAACCTCCCCGGCATCCCGCAGCGTGGATGTTCTCCAGTTTCTTTTCTGCTGGCCAAGGCGAGGTCCGGGCCACTGCGGGGATCGCAGCCACCATGCCAGGGGAAGCTTCGCCTCGGTACCAGGTCGGAGAGCGCGGCAGCTCCGCTCCCGGGAGGGCTCTTGTGGCCTCGCCTAAGTGGAGCTAATGGATTTCCATGTCTCCAACAGCCAGCTGGGATACGAGCACATCTCGGCAGCTCGTCTGAATGCAAAACTGCAAACAGGCAAATGCCTCCCCAGCAGAGGTGCTCGCAAGCCTGTCTGGATCAGTGGGATTGGAGAGGGAGCTCTGGGATCCATCCAAGGAGCCCACTACATCTCCTCCTCCATCAGACCCACCTGCTCCTCTGCAATCTGCTCCAGCTGGGTTTGGAAAGGAAAACAGACCCCCAAGATAATGTTTTTGGTTGGGGTTTTTTTATTTTTGTGGGGTTTTTTTCTTTTTTTTTCCAGGAAATGGCCAATTTCTGTGGTTCTGCAACACCCAAGTATCCTGTGGGATGAGCCCACCTCTGCAGAGGGACCTGGATGCCCAAGTCCCAGGGACACCAGCTGTAATTAGATGTTTAGATCTAGGCCAGGGGCTCAAGGGCCATCTGGCACCTGAATTATTCATACACTTTTATCTAAGCACAGGCAGAGCAGAGCACAGAGCTCCTTCTCCAGCCTGGGCCCAGGGGAAGATTCCTGCTTGTGCCAGATCATTTTTCATGGCCTGACAAACGTGATCCTCTCCAGAGCTCCTTCCCAGTGCTGCGATGCCTTTTCCCAGTGCCAAACCTGCTCCAAAACACACCAGCACTGCCAAACAGAGATCCATGCAGATCCACAGAGATCCACATCACCAGCAGCTGATGCGGAGGTGGAAAAATCCAGGAGGAGAAGTCTCCCCTTGGAAGGAGCAGTTCAGGAGGAGTGAAATCGGATTAAATGTCTACCAGGAGGGCCCGTTCCTGTGGTGATGTGGCCCAGTGCTCCCCCCCAAGGTGTCTTTTACCCTGTGACTCATCTACTGAGGAATTTTAATCCCTATCTTTCTCTCCCAAACCCAGGCACCATTGGGAAGAGGAGAGGACCTTGGAGACAGAAGTCTCTATCACTTGTTGTTAACGTCATGCATTTCTTCTTCAGCCATGGAGCCGTGCCAGGTTTTACCAGATGTAACTAAAAAATATCAGATGAAGCTGAAATATGGCACATTATGGTTTTCTGTGCACTTTTCTCTCACCTCATTGAGTGATTCCTCAGCTCCTCTGAGCAGCCTGGGCTAGTGGAAGGTGCCCTTGCCCATGGCAGGAGGTGGAAGGAGATGAGCTTTAAGGTGTCTCCAACCCAAACCAGTCTGGGGTTCCATAATCCTATAGACACAATTGGAGATGCAGGAGAGGAGCTGGAGGGGAGGGATCCCTGCATGGCATGTGGGGACATCTGATCCACACTGCAGTGATACTTTTTTATTGTATGCTAAACATGCTGGCTGCTGGGTCTCATTCCTCAGTCAACTCCAACCTGGCCTCCAAAACCCTTTCTAGCAGATCTGGAAGGGAGGCATTGCTGTAAAACAGTACCATCCTGACAGAATAACAACTTTCCAGAGGGAAACCATAATGCCTGAGCTTTATCCTTCAGCTGTGTCTCTGTGGGAAGCAGCTGGATCCAGCCAGGAGCAGCAGCTGGGACAAGCCCAGTGACAGACCCAGGGATCGGCCACGGCCCATCCTGCACACATCTTTGTGTCACTGCATCTGATCACACCCACCCACCTGTACCTGTGTCCCTCAGCCTCCCCATGATGATCCACACACACAGAGCTCCTGAGCCACCACAGGTCTGGCTCTGAAATGCCTGCTGGGTCCAGGTTGTTCCACAGAAGAATCTCAGTTTCAGAAGTTTGGTATGTTCCAAACACAATTCCTGTCACTCCAAGGTCTGTATTTAAATATCATGGTGCATCCAGTTCTGCTGCCCCCAACTTAGAAGGATGTGGAACTGTTGGAGTGAGTCCAGAGCAGGCCACGAAGTTGTTGAGGGAACTGGAGCACTGCAACCATGGAGACAGACTGGGAGAGCTGGGAATGCTCAGCCTGGAGAAGAGAATGCTCTGGAGAGACCTTGGAGCCCCTTCCAGGGACTAAAGGGACTCCAGGAGAGCTGGAGAGGGACTTGGGACAAGGGCCTGGTAGGACAGGATAAGAGGGAATGGCTTCCCACTTCTGAGGGCAGGGTTAGGTGGGATATTGAGAAATAATTGTTCCCTGTGAGGGTGGGCAGGCCCTGGCACAGGGTGCCCAGAGCAGCTGTGGCTGTCCCATCCCTGGAAGTGTCCAAGGCCAGGCTGGACAGGGCTTGGAGCAACTTGGGCTAGTGGAAGGTGTCCCTGCCATGGCAGGGGTTGGCACTGGATGGGCTTGAAGGTCCTTTCCAAACCAGTCTGGGATCCTGTGATTCAACATCCACTTGCAGCCAGTTGCTAGTGGGCTTCTCCAGGCCTCAGGATTGGGGCTGGTCCTGTTTAATCTCTTTATCCGTGATCTGGATAAGGGGGTCAAGGGCACCCTTGTCAGTTCACAGACAGCACCAAGTTGAGTGGATCTGTGGATCTCCTGGAGGGCAGGAAAGTTCTGAAGAGAGATCTGAACAGTTGGATCCATGGGCTAAGGCCAGCAGTGTGAAGGTCAACAAGGCCAAGTGCTGGGTCCNAACATCCACTTGCAGCCAGTTGCTAGTGGGCTTCTCCAGGCCTCAGGATTGGGGCTGGTCCTGTTTAATCTCTTTATCCGTGATCTGGATAAGGGGGTCAAGGGCACCCTTGTCAGTTCACAGACAGCACCAAGTTGAGTGGATCTGTGGATCTCCTGGAGGGCAGGAAAGTTCTGAAGAGAGATCTGAACAGTTGGATCCATGGGCTAAGGCCAGCAGTGTGAAGGTCAACAAGGCCAAGTGCTGGGTCCTGCCCTTGGATCACAACAGCCCCTTGGAACACTCCAGGCCAGGGGCAGAGTGGCTGGAGAGCTGGAACAGGACCTGGGCGTGCTGGTGACAGGTGCTGGACACGAGCCCAGGTGTGCCCAGGGGGGCAACAAGGCCAGTGGCACCTGGCTTGGGTCAGGCACAGTGTGTCCAGCAGGCCCAGGACAGTGATTGTCCCTCTGTTCTTGGCACTGCTGAGGCCACACCTCCAATCTGGGGTCAGTTTTGGTTTCATCATGACAAGAAGGACATTGAGGAGCTGGAGCGTGTCCAGGGAAGGGAACAGAGCTGGGGAAGGGGCTGGAGGTCCAGGAGCAGCTGAGAGAGCTGGGAAAGGGGATCAGACTGGAGAAAAGGAGGCTCAGAGGGGACTTTGTAGGTCTGCACAACTCCTGACAGGAGGGGACAGCCGGGGGGGTCGGGCTCTGCTCCCAGGGAACAGGGACAGGAGGAGAGGGAACGGCCCCAGGCTGGGCCAGGGCAGGCTCAGGTTGGACATCAGGAGGAATTTCCCCATGGAAAGGGTGCTCAGGCCTTGGCAGGGGCTGCCCAGGCAGGTTTGGAGTTGCCATCCCTGGAGGTGTCCAAGGAATGCCTGGATGTGGCACTCAGAGCTCTGGGCTGGGAACAAGGGTGGAGATCAGAGGTTGGATTCGATGGTCTTGGAAGGCTTTTCCAACCTCGAATGATTTCACCATCAGCCATTTACCCAACACTGAAACCCTCCCACGACTTCAGGAGCCTCTGTCCCTGTGCCAGAAGACGACAGGACAGGGACAGCCACGGGCTAATGGCCACTGCTAAACCAATCCCATTCCATCCTCCCTGTGCTGGATCAGCTCCTGGGAGCAGTGGGATTTCTGTGGGGGGCACAGAGACGTGAGGGCACTGCACCCAGTGAGGGAACACCGTACCTCCTGCTCTCCTGATTTCCAACCACTCGGGCTGGGATGGTCAAACACGATCCAGAGGAGCCGGAGCACCATAGGTTCCCATGGAGTCCTTCCCACTCCAGTGTAGCTCCAGGGAATTCCTCCTCAGGAACTGCTGGATTTCCATGTGTTTAGATGGCAGACAAGAAGAACGACTGGATAATTCTCCAGTCAGCCCTGGGGAGTGAAAACAGCAATTAGGAGGGTGAAATTGAGGGTTGAGGGGATCAAACTGGGGTTTGATGGGGTGAAATTGGGGTTTAGAAGGTGAAACTAAGAGTTTGGAGAGTGAAATTGAGGTCTGGAGAGTGAAACTGGGGGTTTGTGGAATGGTATTAAAGGTTTGGAGGATGAAATTGGGGTTTGAGAGGATAAAGCTGCAGTTTGGTGGGGTGAAATTGGAATTTGGAAGTGAAATTGCAATTGTGGGGGTGAAATTGGAGTTTGGAGGGTGGAACTAGGGTTTGATGGGATCAAATTGGAGTATGATGGGGTGAAATTAGGGTCTGCGGGTTGAAATTAGGGTTTGTTGGCACAAAATTAATGTTTAGAGGGATGAAAATAGGGGTTTAGGATAAAAATCAGAATCTGATGGGGTGAAATTCATGCTTGAGGGAAAAATCATGATTTAGGATGTCAGAATCAGGTTTGGGAGAATGAAATGAGGGTTTGGTGGGTGAAATTAAGTTATGGGGGATGAAATTGGGATTTAGGGGGTGAAATGAATGGTTGGAGTATGAAATTGGGGTTTGAAGGATGGAATAAGAGGGGATATTAGGGTTTGGGGAGATGATATTGGGGTTGGTGTGTGAAATTGGAGCTTAGGCAGGACAATTAAAGCTTGGGGGATGAATTTCAGGTTTGAGTGGAGAAACAAGGGTTCGGAGTGGCTGGAATGGAGGTTTGGACTGTGAAATTGGGGGTTGGAGGAATCCAGCTTTATTGTAAAATTGGAGGGGTGAGGGTGAAATTGGAGCCTGCCTGTTGAAATTACGGTTTTATTGGGGGAAATTGGTGTTTAGGAGGATGATTTACAGGATTGTAGGATGCAGGGGCAACAGTTCCAGCAGGGTTGTGGGGCCCAGCCCTGCCCCAGCTTTCTCACGCTTTGAACCTTTCTTTTTCCCATTTACATTTCCCACAGGCAGAGCAGAGCAGGAGAAAGAGGAAGAAGCGCCCAGGGTCCCAGGTGGCAGCGGGATCCTCACGAAACACAGGGATTACAGAGAGAGCCTCACAAAACACAGGGATTATGGAGGGATCCTCACAAAACACAGGGATTAGAGGCGCTCCTGCTCCACGGGAGCTCTGGGATTCCCTGATCCCGAGGCCGCCAACGCTCTTTCACCTCAGACCTAACCCAAAGCTCTTCCTCATCTCCAAGAACCTCCGAGCTCCAACTCCCCAGGGAAACGCGGGACTGCTGGTGAGAGCAGGAATGTATCAGCATAACCACTGTCATGTGAAGCTTTAAATGAGAAATATTTCAAGCGATTTGGTGGCCCCGAGCAAGGAGTGAACGTGCCCCGAGACAGCCCCTGCAGCTACGGAGGGTTCCAACCGGGCAGAGGAGCGCGGGCCTGGCCCCGGGGAGCCCCAGAGCTGCGGGGCTGCCGCAGCCGCCGGGAGCGCTTCCCTGCATTCCCTGATGCGGACACGCACAAGGGAAGAGGGAGAGGGTGAGACAGGCACTGAATGCAGCCGAACTTCCTCCGCTGGCTCCGCGGTGGCTTCAGCCTAGCCCGGTGGGAGCACTGGCAAGCTGAGGGGAAGAACAAGGAGCACCCGCACAGCTCCGCTCGGCACCACGGCCCGCCGCGCTCTGAGCCCTCAGGCACCGCCGCACCGCGAGCTCTGCCAGGGACCGCCCCCCTCCCCCATGGCGACCAATCAGAGCCAGAGCAAGCCTGATTGATTTGTGTTCTAGCCAATCAAGACTCTGCCTGTCTGCACCCAATCAGGCGCCTGGGGACATTTTTTTCCCCCAATGATAAGGCAGGAGTGGAGTTGGGGGGCAGAGCGCGCTCCTCCGTGAGCGGCGTAGGGATCAGCCAATCAGAGCAGTG
>VWZV01015952.1:8115-35802 GCA_013397155.1 Irena cyanogastra
CCCTGTCCTTCCCCTGTCCCTGTCCCTCTCCCTGCCCCTGTCCTGTCCCTGCCCCTGCCCCTGTCCCGCCCCTGTCCCTGTCCCTGTGCCCGTCCCTGTCCCTGTCCTATCCCTGTCCCTGTCCTGTCCCTGTCCTGCCCCTGTCCCATCCCTGTCCCTCTCCTGTCCCTGTCCCTGCTGAGAGCTGCCGAGGCAGAGCTCGCTCTGGGCCAAGCCCCAGTTTCAGCGAGAGGAAATGCTGCATTTGGACTTTTCCCCAGGCTGAATTCTTGGCACAAGCAAATCATCTCTTGGAAAAAAAAATAAAAAAGAAAAAACCCCAAAAAAACTGCTCTTGAAAGAATGTCTCCATCTCTTCTCCAAATCAGCCATCCATCTCTCTGTTTGTGTGCCTAGAGTTGATAGCTTGAGAGCTATCGAAATGCCAAACCTGATGTTTTGGAGAGCTTGGAACCCATCTCTGAACTGCTCTGATTTTAATTCTGCAAGTCTTAATACTTGATTGACAAACACAGCTAAACAATCCATCATCCATCTTATCTGAAAAATGTAACCTTTTTCTGTTTATGGAACATGCACATGTGGAACATGTTTTCCCTTCGCTGCCTATTTATTCCCATTTATTCCGGGCACTCGGGTTTTTATTTTCCTGCTGCTCTGGGCTGGCTCTTCCCACCTTCCACCTGGGAGCCCTGCCGAGCACGGGGAGGCAGGGATGGGAAAAGGGGCCTTGAATGTCCCAGGGGATGGGAAAAGGGAAAAGGGAAAAGGGAAGGGAAAAGCAGAAGAGGGAAGGGAAAAGGGAAGGGAAAAGGGAAAAGAGAAGGGAAAAGGGATGGGGAAAGGGGAAAAGGGAAGGGGAAAAGGGAAGGGGAAAGGGAAGGGAAAAGGGAAGGGAAAAGGAAATGGAAAAGGGAAAGGTAAAGGGGAAAAGGGAAGGGGAAAAGGGGAAGGGAAATAGGAAAAGGGAAGGGGGAAAGGGGGAAAGGGAGGGGAAAAGGGGAAAAGGGAAGGGAAGGGAAGGGAAGGGGAAATGGAAGGGAGGCTTTGTGCCCACATCTCTTGTGGTGCCACCTGGCTGGGTGGAACCCCCACCTGGGCACCTGCCAGGCTGAATTTGTCCTTCCCAGCCCTCAGCCAGGCTGGCAGCAGGGACAGGGAGCTGAGAGCTCTCTCTGGTGGGACTGTGGCCTGGTTTGTTGATCCCCCCGGGCTGGGTTTGGGCTCTGCCAGAGCCTGGGGGGCTGCCAAGGCGACAGGAACAGAGCTTTTGTTCATTTTCTCACCTCCTGAGATAAATGTGAATCTTCTGTTGTTCCAGGCAGCCTCGGTGGGCTGCCAGCATGGCAAGAATGTCCAACACTGGATGTTGAGAGCTGCTCACTGCTGTGGATGCTCTCACTGCCAGTGCTGGCAGTCATTAAATGGGAGTTACTGCCATAACGAAGGTAAAAGTAATGGTTGGTCATTAACAAATTAACATCTTCTGCAATTTCACCTTTGGGGACAAGTTGAACATCCTGGAGATGCTGGAAGAGCCAAGGAGGGAGCTGAGCTGGGGACAATGCCTGCAGCCCCGTTCCCATCCCATCCCATCCCATCCCATCCTGCCCAGAGCAGCTCCTCTGCTCCGAGAGAGGCTCAGCTCTGCGTGGAAACACAGAAATAAAGATCTGCTCCAGCGAGTGAGTGTGGCAGGAGGGAAATTCCTCCCTCCTCAGCTGCCCAGAAGCTCCTCTGCTCTCCTTCCCACCCCTGTGGCCAGCAGAGCAGCCCCCAGGCTGTCCCCGAGGTCCCTCCCGGGGCAGGACAGGGGTGGCCCTGTCCCCTCCTGGGGTGACCCCAGATCTCAGAGCCAGAGGGGTCACCCAGGGAACAGGCTGGGATCCTCCTCCTCAGCCCTTGTAATGGCATTAGCAATGACTGTTTCTTACTCAATCATACTCCCAAAGGATTTTCAATAAACTTTTTATGTGCCATAACTGTTACATTAAATAAAGCTGAAAGTATTGAGTAAACTGACTGTAAATCACTTTAGATGCCTTGGAATTACATTAAGTGTGAGAATTATGGATCTTTTGCTGCTTGCAGAAACAGAGACACGACAGAGCCAGAAATTTTTATGCTCCCAACCCTTCTGAAGGTTTTTTTAAATTATTTCCTTGCCCCACATTCGGGGCTCCTCCTCCTGCCAGTGGCCTGTGCAGGGACATGTGCCATCCCTGGCGTGCTGGGGAAGCTCTCCCTTCCCATCAGGCAGGTTTGGGTCTCAGCCCACACTGGGAATTCGTGCTGGGCAGGGGCTGCTGCAGCAGAGCTGAGCAGGCTGTGAGGTTTTATTGCACCAGGAGTGATTTCCTGTTCACAGCCGATGCCCCAGCAATACAAATCCATACTTTATATCGATAAATGCTGAGGAAACAGCTTCAGTCTCCCCTGCAGGCCCCCAGACCCGGCTCAAACGGGTGTCACAGCAACAGGATTTAATAAAAGCACCACGAGCACCCTGAGCCCAGGGCCCCACAGCGAGCTTTTCCTCCCTGGGAGCAAAGTGGGAGCAGGTTTACACTGAGGGCCTGGATCCAAGATCTCTTGGAGGGGTGGGACTGTGCAAGCTGTTCACACACAGCCCCGAGTGCCACCTCCTGCCCTTGGCTGAGGGGCTCCAGGGCCGGTGACAGCCCCCGTGGCCCAGCCCTCCCACAAAGAAACGTTCCCCAGAGACCCCCTCCCCTCACCCTGGCCCTTTCCATGGGGACTGAGCCCGCTGTGCCACGCCCCAGCTCCAGCAGGGCCACCTGGGCACCATCAGCAAATGCCCCACACCTGGGGCTAACGAGGCACTGCCAGCGGCCGCTCCCCTCCCTAATTAGTGCGGCCGATGCAATCCGGCTGTGAGGGGCTGTAGCAGGAGCTCTGCCCTGCTTTTGTGGGTGTTTTCTGCAGGGCTGAGCCCCGGGGCTTTCTTTGCGTGCCCTTTTTCTCTTTTTCCTGGATTATTTTGTGGTTTAAACGCGCTGGAAGCCGAGTGAGCGGGCTCCCCCTGCTCTGAGCAGCACCAAGGTGACAGCCTGGAAAATCTCCTCCTGTCCCCCCTGGAGCCAGAGCTTGACCCTGAGGAAATTCCTGCCGGTCTCTGCGAGGGAGCCGTCCCCGTGCTGCTGCAGGAGCCTGTTTGCCACAGGTGAGGCTTTCCGCTTGCCACGGTGGGCTGTGTGTTTGCCACGGGCACAAGGCTCGCTGCCTGCCGTGCGATGCAGCACGGGAGCAGTGATGTTGGTTTTCCATTTGCTGTGTCTGCCTGGGCTGTGCTTGCAGAGGGATCTGAGTGGTGACTGGGTGCTGAAGGGTTGGACAACACCCCCAAAACACGTTCTGGGCCGATTTCCATTTAAACCAGTCTGGGCCGGGTGCCTCCATCACCTGGATCTTCTCTCCAACGCCTCTCCAAGCTTTGAATGCTGGAGTTTCCCCAGACCCGTTCTGCATTTCTGGGCTTGACATCAGCACTGGAGCCAGTCCGTTGTGGAAGCAGATCAGAGGAGGGTCCTGGAGGCCTCTCCCATTCCCTCGGTGCTCAGGGCAGGGCTCCAGGAGCCCTTGCTGCATGCTGAGATGTCAGGGTGGCTCTGCCGGCTTTCACTGGGGACCCGGGATGTGCCTGGGGCCGGGAGGGCTCGGGGAGGGAATTCCCTGCCTGCTTTGAGGCCGCTGGGCTTTGCCTCACAAGCAGCACGGCTTTGGCACCTCTGAACTCTCCTCCATCAGCTCCTGAACGCTTGACAGAAAGGTCAGGGACACGTGGAGATAACGAGGGACCCTGTGCGTTAGGAGCAAGAAATAACAGCCTTTAGGGCTGGCTGGAGACTTCGGCGTTCAGCATCAGGCTCGGGGAAAAGTAGGAGCGATATCTCCTTGTGACCTTTCGGAAAGAGCCCGAAAGGCTCCGGGCTGCAGGAGCGGGAGCTGCGGGGCCGCTCCGGGCTCCGTCCCCCTGTCCCGGGGACATCCCGGGCTCCGTCCCCCTGTCCCGGGGACATCCCAGGCTCTGTCCCCTCATCCCGAGCTGCCGGGGCCAGCCTGGCCTTTCCCTGTGCCGGGGACATCCCGGGCTCTGCAGAGCTGCCCAGGGAAGGAGGTGGTGCAAGGGGTGGCAGAGCAGCGGGGCGAGGCTTGGGTGCCGGGGCAGAGCCCTGGGGTGACCCGGGCTGGAGGAATTGTGACTCGGGAGGGCTGGAGAAAACCCGGGCTGGAGGAATTGTGACTCGGGAGGGCTGGAGAAAACCCGGGCTGAAGGAATTGTGACTCGGAAGGGCTGGAGAAAACCCGGGCTGGAGGAATTGTGATTTGGGAGGGCTGGAGAAAACCCGGGCTGGAGGAATTGTGATTTGGGAGGGCTGGAGAAAACCCAGGCTGGAGGAATTGTGACTCGGGAGGGCTGGAGAAAACCCAGGCTGGAGGAATTGTGATTTGGGAGGGCTGGAGAAGTGCGTCCCTTGCTGGGAACCTGCGGGCAGCATGTCCCGGGCAGTCCGGGCAGTCACCGCGGCACCTTTTAATCTACTGTTCTGCCCTCTGGAGCTGCCAGCAGGACCCGGGGCGCTGCTCTGGGGCGGTTCTGCCCCTGCGGGAGCCACCAGCGGGGCGAGGGGGTCACGGGCAGGGACTCGGGGTGCGGGGAAAAAACATCTCCGGAGCTGCCCGTGGCTGTGCGAGCCCGGCTGGCAGCTGCTGTGCTCTGCAGCAGAGGTCACTGTGCGGCCGGGAGAGCGCCGGGATGCGGGAGGGATGCGGGAGAGCCCCGGGATGTGAAGCTGGAAGGGCCGAGGGATGCGGGAGGGATGCGGGGTGCGGATGATGCAGGGGACGGGTCCCTCATGCCCCCCCGCACCCCCGGCCGCTGTCCGGAGCCGCCCCCGGCGGGAGTTGATGGGACACAGGGAGGCGGCTCCCTCCGCCCCCGGGGAACTGGAGCGAAATTCCAGCAGGGAATTGGGGGCGTTCACCAGGAGCCGCCGGCGGGGAGCTGGTGAGCGGGCTGGGCCGGGCTGGGCTGGAGCTGTGGCGTTATTATGTATAATCCAAACTTCCCAAAGTTGCACAAGTCCCCAGGGGGTTACCCCTGCCTGCCCCGAGGATGGCCATGGAAAACCTCCCCGTTTTTAGGGAACGAGGGTGAGGGGAAGACTTTTTAGGGCTTTATGAGGTGGATACGGGGTGCTGTGAGCTGGACACGGTGCTGGAGGTGGGAATTGTGCAGGTGCCGGAGGGACACACCCAGAGGGGCTCAGGGTAACCTGCCCCAGTCTCTGCTGGGATAAACAGCAGCCTACAGGCACCCAAACCTTCCACTGTTTGTTATTATTGGTTATTTATCTATTTCCTGGGAAAACACTGGAGAGGGAGCTGGATAATGGAAAGGTTAAGCAGCAAATCGCTGTGCCTCTGCCTGGCCAGAGAGCACAGGGCACAGCCTTCCCAACCCGTCATACCCGTCCTAATGGGCAAGGAAAATTATTTTGGCTTCCACTAAAGGGCAATTTTCTGATCAGCTCTCATTTTCTCAGTAGAGAGAACAAAAGGAGAGAAATATATATATATATATATATGTATTAAAAAAAAAAGGGAGGAAGAAAGAAAGAAACACTTATGCTTTAATGGAAGCTCATTTTTGTAAAGTACCCTCATGGCCCCTGTGGGCCCGTGGAATTAAGCGCTGTCATTCAGAGCTGAAAGCGGAGCCATCCAGTTTGCAGACACCTGTCATAATTAAACTAATGGCTCTGAAAATGTGCCTTGATATTAAATCTATCTTCCACCGAGGAGCAGGGCTGATTAAAACCGCTGTTTGACAGTTAATGATGAACCTCGCGCTGGCTGCGCTCCCTAACTGGAACAGACCGGTTCACCCCCTCCCTTGGAGAGCCCTTCCTGCATCCCCCCTGCTCCCGCCCCAGCCGGGGCTTCTCCCTCACCCTGCCCCACACGGGGCAGCCCCGAGGCTCTGGGGATGCTCTGGTCGGGGTTTGCCGCAGCCCTGTGGGAGGGGAGGCACCGCCGGGAATTTGCCGGGAATGTGCCAGGGTGAGCGCCGGGCTCCCGAGTGCTGCTGCTGCTGCTGCTGGGGAAGGGCTGCCTCGCACTTTCCTGCCCCGAAAAGGGCCCAGGCTGGCCCGGGGCAGCTCGGAGAGCTCCTTCCCCGGGGAGAGCTCCTTCCCCGGGCGGCCCAGAGCTCCTTCCCGGGGCTGCTCCCGGGTACTCGGTGTCGGGATACGGATCTGCCTTGCTCCGGGGTTATTGACTGCTGCTCCTTCCCCCGAGGGTGTCGGAGCCGATTTCCTCTGACATCACGGCTGGTTGCCAGGGCAATGGGTTTGCTGTTCCCAAAGCAGGATTCTTACTGAGCAGAGAGAGAAGGGAGAGTTCTTGGGCAGCAGAATCCTTTGGAAACGTGTCCAGCAGCCACTTTGTCCTTCCCGGTCCTTCCCCTGGGCCGGGCCGTGTCTCCCTTCTCCCTTTCCTCTCTCTGCTGCCTTATCGAGGACAAAAGCCAGGCAAACCAGGCGGGTGGAAGTCCCACGGGGGGCTGGTTTTGGCTCTCAGAGATCAGAGGTGCAGAACTCGCAGTAAACCCGGCCCCAATCAGAGCCGGTAATTAGCGCGGCACAAACTCTGCAGAGTGCAGAGAAGCATCGGCAGCTGCAAGTATTTAATTTATTGTTGTTGTTGTTGTGGTTTGCTGGGTCTGGTGGTCTCTGGGTGCTCTAATTCCCCCGCTCTGCCATGGAGATAACAAATCTTCCCTGTCTGGGATGTTTCAAGGGGCGGTGAGCTCTGTGGGGCAGGAGCTGCCTGGATTTGGGGCAGGGAACTCCTGGTTGCGAGCGGGGAACAGTGAGGGCTCCTTTAATAAGTGAACAGATCGAAAAAGAGATGAAAACCCAGACGGAAGGGCCGGCCTGTGGGAGCTGGCTGTGCCAGGAGCGGCCCTTCCCTGTCATTAGCTTCCTTCCCCAGCCCCGTGCCACCATCGGGCCACGGCAGCAATTACCGGGAGATTAGGCGGCGTTAAGCGCTCCTTAATTTGACACATCGCGATGATCTCCATTCAGCCTTTCTGCTCGAATAACTCTCCATAAATATTTTGCGAGGCTACCAAAACAAACAGAGGCCGGGCTGTTTGCACAGCTGAGATCGCGGCAGGGCCCGGGGGCAGAGCCCAGGGTGGCACCGGGGGTGGAGGTGACCCTCTGGTCACTGGGTCTGCGAGAGCGTCGGGGACTGGGAAAACGCCTCTGTGAAGCAAAGGAAAAATTACAGCTGTAATATATGCCTTGCACCGATGGCAATTTAATAGGCAACATTTTTTAAACAACAGCCCAATAAAGAGAGATGGGTATTTATGCAAGAAGTGGCTGCATTAGAAGAAATAATAATTACACTGGAGTTGTGTTCTCTCCCCTTTTTTTGTCTTCTTTTTTTCTTGTGTGTGTGCTATTAGCCTAGGCATTATTCATTAAGTAATGCAATGGAAAACCACTGTTAATACAGCAATAAATCCCACAGGGCCCCGTTGCTTCTGAGATAGGATCATTTGGTAATTACACTGCATTAGAAGTTCAATATTCTTCCATTTTTTTCCCCTCGGCTCTCGCCTGGCTGAGGGGTGGGCTGTGCCGGAAGGGTTCCTGGGGATGCTCCGTGTGTCCCTGCCCTGGGGACACCTGCAGGGACAGGGACCCCGGGCTGGTGACGCTGCCAGGGGCCCGAGGGACACGGTGGGGTTGGGGCTCTGAGCTGGAGTGACGTCATGGGTGATGTCACAGGTGATGTCATGGTGATGTGATGTCACAGGTGATGTCATGGTGATGTGATGTCATTTCAGTGGTGGTGTGATGTCACAGGTGATGTCACAGGTGGTGTCATGTCACAGGTGGTGTCATTGGTGGTGTGGTGTCACAGATGGTGTGATGTCACAGATGATGTCACAGGTGATGTGATGTCACAGGTGACGTCACAGGTGATGTGATGTCACAGGTGACATCACGTCCTGTGGGTTCAGACTGAGCTGTGGCCGAGCAGGCTCTGGCTTTTCCTGAGGTGCTCCCATGGCAGAACATCTCTCCCCCCACCCTCTCCCCTCGCTGTTGTTTCTCATTTTGTGATTTTGCTTTCCCCTTCCCCGGGAGGTTTCCCAGCCCTCCTCCTCCCCAGCTCGCTGAATTGTGAGACTGTTTCAGGGCTTGGGAGTTTTATTTTTTTCCTGTTCTCAGTCGCTCAGGGCCAGTGCTTGAAATTAAACTCTCTCTCCAAGTGATGCAAATGAGATAAGAGAAAGCAAACGAGCCCCGTGAGTTCATCTGCAGAACCCTGTTCTGCTGAAACTCCTTCTGTTCCCTTCTGCTCTCAGACAGATGTAAATCAAGAGGACTTATTTTAAACCCATGTCAGCAGGAGAAAGCTCAGCAGAAATAACAGAGCCACCAGGTCTCGTGTGTTTATCCCTCCTGGAGGTAAAATAAACTTTCAGCCCAGCCAAGATCCCTCCAACACTGTGCAGGCTCTGGTGCAGCTCCCAGTGACACTGGGACCCAGTCTGTGCTGCTGGGGGTGTGGGAGGGGATGCACAGAGCATTAAAAGGTGACTTTGGGAGGTTTCCACCTCTGGCTTGGAGCTGAGTGGGTGCATTCATCCAGGCTGTGCCAGCCTTGCCATGCAGGGCTGGCAGCTCCCCCTGCCAGGCTCTGCCAGCCTGGGCTCACCCCAGAGGTGGCACCCACACTCCCTTCACTGCTGGAAGCCTGAGACTGGCCCAGTGTGGGAAGCCCATTTGGGCTGGCCCGGTTTGGGAAGCCCATTGGGGCTGGCCCGGTTTGGGAAGCCCATTGGGGCTGGCCCGGTTTGGGAAGCCCATTGGGGCTGGCCCGGTTTGGGAAGCCCATTTGGGCTGGCCCAGTTTGGGAAGCCCATTTGGACTGGCCCAGCTTGGGATGCCCAGTTCAGACTGACTGCAGGAAGGGAATTCAGGGAACGGAGCCTCAGATTATGGGGCAAAACAAAAATCTGCAGCAAGAGCCAGCCCAGCACGTTGAGGAGGAGCAGGGGCTTGGAACAGCCGGATCCTTCCAGGCCCTTCCAACCCAAAGCGCTCCTGGTTCTGGCCCCACGGGTCACTCTGGCACTGGGACACCCAGGAGGGCAGCCCTTGGGGACGCCCATGGCACGGAGCTGGGGTCACGGCACTGCTTCCAGAGCACAAGTGGCAGCAGCACAAAGGAGGAAAAGAAAGGGGGAAAAAAACCACAAGTAAATAAAAAGAAGCCCATTTGCAAATATTGTAAGGAATGCATGTTCGCATACGTGCTGCTATTAAGTCCGTTCGTATCATATCAGCAAACATCATGTCAGCTTGGAGAGGTTCCTGCTTATTTCCTTTTCCCTGTGAAATGTTTTTCAATGCCTGAGCGAATCAGAATGAATGTAAATGAGGTTTATTAAGTCAGCCCCACACGGCGCTGCATTGTCGGCGTTTGTAGGCTGTGACAGGTTAGTTATTGCAGCTTGAAGGGAATGTCACAGGCACAGCAGTCTGCAGGGGGAACTTTTTAAAAGAATAGTAATAATAACAACAACAACAGCGTCTCGGGGTTCTCAGGGGCTCTCTGGGAAGCTGTTCTGCAGGGAGGTGCAGGGGGCTCTGCAGGCTCGGGGCTGCAGAGGGGCTGGGCTGGGCTCTGGAATCCTTTCCTCTCCTGGTTCCACACACCAGCCATCCCCAGGACACGTCCCTTTGTGGGTGTAACCCCCTTGAGCTGTCTCAGCCTTGCTGGTCTTCACTCAGCCAGGCTCACTGTTTTTAGTGAATTATTTGGGCCCTGGCTATGCCGCAAAAAAAACAGCTGGTAGGGGTAGTGTTAGTGTAGTTACTTATTTAGATTTAAAATAGCAGCGATGCCCAATCCATTTGGGTTCTAGGTGCTAATTGTACAATAAATTCAAATTTTTTATGCCCTCAGCTTCATGAACACCCCCATTTCCACGGGCACTCAGCAGCCCCACCCTGCTGGCCTGCAGGAGCTCTCTCCAGCCCTCTCACCGTGGCTGCATCCTGAGCGAGCAAATGGAATTATCTCCTAACTGGTTAATTGGAGAGGGTTCTGTACAGCAGCCGTGGGAGAAGTGCTGGGATGGGTGAGCGCGGCTGGGATTGCTGTCTGCAGGGCAGGACAGGGGCGCACTGAGCCCTGGGGATGGGCACAGGGGTCCTGGCAGGGCTGGACAATCCCTTTGCTCCCGCGGGCGCTCAGGCTGGGCGGCACGCGAGGGCCGAGTGCTCGTGCTGGGAATTTGGGGAGCCCTGGTGAGAACGAGACTGGGAAGGTGCAGGGGCCGTGGCTGGGAGCAGCTGTGCCCCCACAGAGCCCTGGGCTGCCGGGGGCCCCGTCCTGCCCACGCCCAGCTGGGTGACCCGAACGGGACCTCCCTGGTGGCCCCGTGCCATCCCCCAGAGCCCCACCAGCCAGCCCCCCCCCTGCCGAGGTGAAATACTCCTCTCCATCTCCCTGTCAGAGGCAGAGAGGGGAGGAAAAGCCTCCCAGCAGGAAATCGGGGCTCTGGAGGGGGCACAGCCCTGCCCCGGGGGAGCAGAACCGCCGTGGGGCAGCCGTGGGTGCCAGGGCAAAGGTGGGCTTGGATTTTCCAGCCTCGTGCGTTTGCCCTCAAAGCCCGGGCAGCTGCCACATTAACTGGCGTGACTTCTCGTCTGTACCAGCACATAATGCAGCTCGAATGATGTAACTCACTGTGATGCCAGAATTTATAGGAGAAGACACTGCTTGCCGAGGTCAGGCTGGTATCTGATTTAAGCTGGCAGCAGGAGCAGCAGTGTTGCTGCAAACCCACACCAGGGCTCTCCAGCAAATCACATTACTCTGAAAGACTTTGGCGGGCCCCTCATCCAGACAGCTCTTCAAAGCCGGGGACATCAATTAGGCTGGAGTGCATCAAACCCACGCAGGGCGCCCCGGGAGCCGACTCAGACTGACTCCAAAAGCGCTTCCAACCAGAGAGATTTTCTTCGGGTGGCTTTTTTTTCTTTTTTTCTTTTAAATGAGCAGAAGGATTCTAGATAAACTCGATAAGGGCTGGAATCAAAACAGGGTGCTAGAGCCAAAAGTGGAGTGACAGCTACGGCGGGTAGTGAAATCGCTGACAGCTCCCAAGCAGGCAGAGAGGAGCACGATCAGCGCGGGGCTGTCACCTCCATCCCGGCCAGCCAGGGAGCAGTGCCAGCCGCTGGGAAAGGGAGCCCAAGGAGCAGCCCTGGAGGGGTGTGGAGCTCAGGCTGCAGGGCTGGGGGGCCCAGGATTGTCTGAGGCACGGAGGAGCCAGGGCAGTGCTGCGCTGGGTTGGTGCCGCTGCTGCAGCAGCGCTCCCGGGCTGGCACGGGCACAGAGGAAAGGCAAAAGGGCCTCGTTGTGGAGGAAGGATCACCAAGGACCCTGGGCAGAGAGCAGTTCCTGACCAACGTGTGGGAAGTGAGGCAGTGAAAGAGTAACAGCCCCGTGCTCGGAGCTGGACGCGGCCCTGTCGTTCTGGTGTAGCTCTGTTTATTCTGTGTGTTGGTGGCACCTGTGGTTTTCCTGGGAGCTGAACGCTTTAGAAATCAGGTTGTTACTTCCAGGCCAGGCTGGACAGGGCTTGGGGCAGCCTGGGCGAGTGGAGGGTGTCCCTGTCCTTGGGAGGGAGTGCAGTGGGCTGAGCTTTGATGTCCCTCCCAACCCAAACCTTTCTGTGGCTCCGTGATTCTCCTTCCCAAGGCCAGCAGAAATTCAGGAGTGCAATGGTACCAGAGTTCCAGCTCCTCTGGTTTTCCAAGGCCTTGTGTAGCGCTGTGGTTTGAGCTCCACTCGGTCTCTGGGATCAGCTCTGGAGGTTCTCGTGCTGCACCTGAAGCTCCATTTGCACAGCGTTACCTTTAAATAAATGCTGATTTTTAAGCAGCGGTTAAGGTCTCACCAAACAGCTTAAAACGATAATTTAGAGCAATAATGCGCTCGGACATGAAATGAAGTCGCTGGTGGTGACACCAGTAATGCACAGAATAATAAAATAATAATAGAATAATAAAAACTGTGCTGTTGCTGGGAGCCCGTGGCCAGCTTGCCCGTGCCAGCGGGGCAGGAAGGAGCGAGAAACCTGGGGAAGGTTTTCCAATCACTCCAGCCACCACCTCTAATTCTTTTCCTAAAGTATAAAATCACTCTTCCCCCGGTCTCACTTGTGGTCAGAGCCGGGCCCGGGCCCATCACTCACGGCGGTGATTTGGTTCAGCAGGTGTTGCCTGGGCCATCGCTCATTCCGGGCTAATCTGCTGGCGGCTGTCAGGGGTTATGGAGTATTTATTGAGTTTGTGTCAGCTCCGGATGACCAATAGCCAGCAGCCGCTGGATGCCCATTGACACTGATGATATTGCTGAATTAAAGCAGGTGATGTATACGGAACTTGCTTAGAGCTGGTAATGAAGCTGGGAACCATTTGGAACACAACACGGGGCCCCCAGCGCTCGGGGCTTTGCTCTCTACCTTTTAAATAAAAAATTATTATTATTTTCTTTGAACGCCAAAGGAGAAGCCATGAATCGAGCTCCCCTGAAATATTTAGAGAGAAAAATAGAGTAAGCCAATGGAAATGAAAATCATCTTTATATTCTGCAGATTTACTGCCTGCTAGTTGGGCAGTGACTGAGGAATTTCTCAGCTGCTTTTTAGAAAAGGCATCGTGGGGGAAGGAGAAGCAGGGAGGATGATGAACTGGTTATTGATTCCGCTTCAAGGATCCTTTAAAAGGTTTTGCTGAGCACCTTCAAATCTCATTGAGGTGGGCTCAGCACAGGCCGGGGTCTGGCTGTGCCTGGGCTGCTGGGTCAGTCTGGGGGCTGCACCCCCCTGTCCCTGTGCTCCCCAGCGGGGCTGGGGCTCCCGGTGCTCCCAGCAGCCGGCCCTGGGTGTGCCTGGGAGGGGAAGGTCCCTCCCAAAAGGCCGGGTGGGTGCAGGACGAGTCTCCCTCTAGCAGCAGCCTGGGCTGTGATTGGTGTTTGCTGGCGGCTGAGGATCAGGGGGAGGATGAGGTTTGGGGTGGCCCCAGCAGAGCAGGTCTGGAGGATGTCCCTGAACAGCCCCGAGCAGCCCCAGCCTCCCCTGAGCCTCCCCTTTGCCACGGGGATGGAGCCAGGCTGGGGCTGGGGGGCAGAGCAGGCTGCTGAGTTACCCTGCACTGAGCCAGGCTGGGGACACTCAGTGTGCACAGGGGATCCGAGGAATTTGGGGACACTCAGTGTGCACAGGGCGTCCGAGGGAATTTGGGGACACTCAGTGTGCACAGGGGATCAGAGTTAATGTGGGGACACTCAGTGTGCACAGGGCGTCCGAGGGAATTTGGGGACACTCAGTGTGCACAGGGCATCCGAGGGAATTTGGGGACACTCAGTGTGCACAGGGCATTGGAGTGAATTTGGGGACCCTCAGTGTGCACAGGGCATCTGAGGAATTTGGGGACACTCAGTGTGCACAGGGGATCAGAGTGAATCTGGGGACACTCAGTGTGCACAGGGCNTGCACGCTGCTGTGTGAATTCCTGTTTGCACGGGGGTGATGTGGAGCTGCTGTGTGAATTCCTGTTTGCATGCTGCTGTGTGAATACCTGTTTGCACGGGAGTGATGTGGAGCTGCTGTGTGAATTCCTGTTTGCACGCTGCTGTGTGAATACCTGTTTGCACGGGGGTGATGGGGAGCTGCTGTGTGAATACCTGTTTGCACGGGGGTGATGGGGAGCTGCTGTGTGAATACCTGTTTGCACGCTGCTGTGTGAATACCTGTTTGCACAGGGGTGATGTGGAGCTGCTGTGTGAATACCTGTTTGCACAGGGGTGATGTGGAGCTGCTGTGTGAATTCCTGTTTGCACGGGGGTGATGGATGCGCAGGCGGTGCCTGCCGGCTGTAACTCACTGCGGGGATGCTGGCACCGCGGTGACACCATCGAGCAGGCAGCAGGGAGCAGGAGCAGCTCGGCCCCGCCGGGATTTACGGCCGGGGCTCGCTCCCTGCCCATCTCATCTCTTGGCCTTGCTGCACGGGGAAGTTATTGTTGTAAAAATTTGTTTAAAGGAGCTCTGTAAACTCTCTTCGATCCGACAATTCCTCCTTAAAATCTTCCCTGTTCCCGTGGCTGGAGGAGAGGGTGTTTGGCACATAAATCATCCGTAGGTGCAGCTGCACCCGAGTGCGTGCTGTAGTCGTGGGAGAGAATTCTCACTTTGATTTTACCTCGGGATTCGGACCCCAGGGTGGGGAGAAGCAGGGGACAGAGCTGGGTGACCTCAGCGTGGGTGGCCCGTGTCCCACAGAGCCCAGCAGGGTCGTGGGGCCCTGTTAGACCCGGTCTGGGCTCGTGTTTGCCCGAGTCCCACGGTGGGGCTGTGCCAGGGCAGGCTGGGGCTCCGGGCTCTCCCATCTGCATCCAGCCCACACAGGCAGGCCCTGAGCCCCCCAAACCGGGGGTGGAGCTGCTGGCAGCCCGGTGACAAGTGACAAGGGGGGCTGGCAGGGCTGGGGAGGAGCCGGGCTGCAGAACGGGTCAGCTCGTGCTGCTGGCAGGAGAAGAGGTGCTGATGGCTGCTGGGAGCTGCTCTCCTCCTGGTGAATAATCTTCCTGCAATCTCTGCTGAAAAGCCTGGCTCAGGATTAGGGCTGAAAGCTCGATTTGATCAAAAGAGTCAGGAGCAAATTAGGAGCCACTCGGTGCTTAGCCTTGCCACTTCTTATAACAGGGCCCCAGATGAAAATATTTCAGTTGCTATTTGCTCTTCTTTAGTGTCTTTCTCCGAGGGGCTGCCAGGAGCTCTCCCAGCCCATCTCCCCGAGCTCAGCCTGCCCAGGTGGGCACAGGGACCCGGGCTCAGCCACTCTGTGCCTCGGACTGGCTCCGTGACCTTGGCTGGGCTCTGCCTCTCTGCTGGCTGTGCTAAACAGGAGATGATATTTCTCTGTTTCCTGCAGTGCAGTGTGAAAATAAATCGAGTGGGAACGGTGGCTGCTGGAGTTGTCTGGGAGCCAATGCCCTCCCGAGGTTCAGCTCTACGCCTGGGGCAGACAGTCAGAGTTCCATACAAGTAAAAAGTCAGTGCTGCCTCCCACCCTACAATTGCCATTCCTTGCCACGTAACTGGCACCCAGGCCTGCAGATCCCGGTCCCCTGGGCGTGTTCCCCTGGCTGGAAAGCAGGAGGGGACTCCTTTTCTGGTGCCTGATTGTCCAAAGGCTCTCACACCGGGGTGATCTGTAAACGCTGCACCTCTCCGTGCCTGCGGGGCAAGGAAGGCAAAAAGCACTTCAGGGGGATCAGTCACCCAGATCCATCCCGAAGGGCAGTGGCACCCAGGTCCCTGCCCCTCCTGGCTGAGAGATTAAGGCTGGAGGAGAGCTCTGCTGTGCCTCCGTAGCGTTTTGATCCTGAGATAGATTACCCAGAGCGCTGACTGCTCCCTGCCCGTGCTAAACAAAGACAATGGCCTCTGGAGTCACCTCCAGGGAACGAGGCAGCCACCAAACAAATGATCCTTCCTCCCTGCCCAGCACCAGAGCAGGGAAGGGGGTTCGGGCACCCCGATGGCTGGAGGGCGGAGGGAGGCTGGGGCTGGTGCCCTGCTCCCTTGGGACTGCCTTTAACAAAAAAACCAAGTTCCTAAACAGCTGAAAAAAAACATTAAATGCTCCATATACTCTCTATAAACAAGCAGTTAGAGAAATCCAGGGTGGAAAACACTTGGTGGAATAAGGTCAGGCTTCTCATATGAATCAAATTAGTGGCTGCTCGACGAGCACCGCACAAACTCAGGCTGAGGGGACCTGGAGATGCTGCATTTGCAAGGTTGTGCTTTTGTTTCCTGCTGGAGCTGCTCCCTGCCAGGGGACCTTGGCCACTCCGAGTCTTTGAGGAGCTGATTGCTGTCCCCTTTCCAGCAGCTGCTCCGAAGGGGATGGGGAGGATCCCAAAGTGCTGTGGGGAAAGGGAGATGGTGCTAGGGACAAGTGTCAGCTGCCCCAGGCACCTTCCTGCTGTGGGAAGGACCAAGAGCAAGGAAATGTGGGAGAGACTTCAGCCCTGGGGGAAATTCCAGGCAGGAGCTGCAGGAGGAGATGACCTGGAGTGGCTCCCGTGGGGTCAGAGCGTGGCACGGGAGGCTGCAGGGTGGCAGTGGGGACCCAGGACTGTCCCAGCACTCACCGAGGGGCTGGGCTGAGGCTTGGGGGGCACCTGGGCTGCCAGCAGGGATCGGGGTGTTGGGCCCCAGCATGGAGACAGCTCCCTGGGACACCCCTGCACAGCAGGGCTGGAGCTCCCAGCCCAGCCTGGCCGTGCTCCAGGATCAGGGATCAGGGGATCAGGGAACAGGGGGTTGAGGGTTCGGGGGATTGGGGATCAGGGGATCAGGAAATCAGGGGATTGGGGATCAGGGAATCAGGAAATAAGAGGATTGGGGATCAGGGCATTGGGGATGAGGGGATTGGGGATCGGGGATCAGGAAATCAGAGGGTTGGGGATCAGGGGATTGGGGATCAGGGAATCAGGAAATCAGAGGATTGGGGATCAGGGGATTGGGGATCAGGAAATCAGAGGATTGGGGATCAGGGCATTGGGGATCAGGGAATCAGGAAATCAGAGGATTGGGGATCAGGGGATTGGGGATCAGGAAATCAGAGGATTGGGGATCAGGGCATTGGGGATCAGGGCATTGGGGATCAGGGAATCAGGAAATCAGAGGATTGGGGATTGGGGATCAGGGGATCCGGGATCCGCTCCCCCTGCCCTGCAGCCATGCTCTGGAGCTCTCTCAGCCAGCGTGTCACACAGCCAGGCTGTCCCTGTCATCCCTCCCTGCCTGGCTGCGTGCAGGCAGCCCTGGTGTGGTTCCCTGCAGGAGAAGGAGAAGGAGATGGAGCGTTGCTCTGGATGCAGGGAGAGTTCCTGAGACTGAAGTGTTCAATTTTACTCCAGCGAGCATCCAGTATAATCCATTGAAAGGGCACTGTCCTTCAGGCCTTTCAGCTGGGCTGACAGCTGCCCGCTGATTAATTGACAGGTTAAAAAGATTGATTCCACATGTCAGAGCTGTAACCCTGCCAGAACAATGCTGCTGTCAATTGGGCTGTAAAACAGACGCTTACATTAAGGGCCCTGACAGCAGCAGCACACCAACACATGCACCTGCCTTTATGGAGAGCCTGAGCGCGCGGCCGGGCGCAGATTAATCACCCCGGGAGCAGACCGGCAGGACCAAATAAACGTTTCTGCAGTGCACAAGTGCACGGCGCTGCCGGGCCCCGTGCTGCAGATGGTGCCTGTGGGGGGCACGGGCACCTGGGTGGGCGAGGGGCTGCACTGCTGTGCCCTGCCCGGCTGCTGCCGTGGCCACGCGTGCCCCTCTCCCACCTCCTGCAGCCCTGTGCGGGCGTCTGCACGGGCACGGCTGTGCCCGGCCTCCCACGGGCACGTGCCCCTCTGTCCTCTCCCAGGTGTGCTCACCTGCGGGCAGATTTGGGTCCCCAGAGCCCCTGGGCCGGCCCAGCTCAGGTTCTGCTGTTAGAACAGGAGCGGGCCTGGATGGAGTGCCCAGAGCTCAGGGTGGGCACGGGGCAGCAGGCACTGCTCCCTTCCTCTCTCGCTGGCTTCCCCATCAGCAGGATGTGATCTCCAGAGCCCCACAGCTGCAGCACGCTGTTCATTTGCACTGCTCATTTGCACTGTTCATTTGCACTGTTCATTTGCACTGCTCATTTTCCTGCTGCGCTTTGGGGCTGGGCAGGGGCACAGGGAGAGACGTTCCAGGGGCTCTGAGAGGAGCTGGGCACGGCTGCAGCCGGGGCCGGTGGTTTCCAGCCCCAGCCTGGAGCATCTCCGGGTGGAAAGTGCTGACACCGCCCCGAGCTCCCCACCCAGCGTGCTGAGGAATGAAAAAACCCTCTGCAATCTGGAGAGATAAGGAGAGGTTGAGTCACGAGTGAGCTGGGCTCTGCCAGAAGACGTTTCAAAGCTTTTATGGTGAGATTCAATACAGATATACAGAGATCAATTATCTTAAAAGCAGCAAGGAGGTTCAGCAAATATTTCCAGCTTTAAACAGGTTTATTTCCATCTGCACTTATCTGTGCTATTTAAACTCCATTGCTTGCAGTTAATCTTTTGTAATGCAGCATAAGAGGGCTTATTTACTTTCTAATGACATCAATTGGCCATAAATATTAGACATCTAAGGTTCGCTGGAGCTATAGGGACAGTTTTCCATTCCTACTTGACATTTGACTATTTGCAGTGCTTCCTTTCTGTTTGTTCTTGTGTGACTCACTTATCGGCTGTCATAGGCCCGCTTCGATTTATTTAAATGGAATGAATAAGTACATTAGGCAAAGCTGTCAGGAGGGGAGAGAATGGGAACTCACGGGGATGAGTGATAAGTCAACAAGCTGCAAGGGAGATTCTCGGCAGAGGCGCACAAATCAAAGCGCTAAACGGGAGGAACAAAGGCAGCGCCGTGGCAGACTGGGATGAGCGGAGCTGCAGGTCCTGGGGCAAACGGGAGCCACCACAATCCGTGGGACACGGTGGCAGATTGTGGGATGAGCGATGCTGCAGGTCCTGGGGCGAACGGGAGCCACCACAATCCGTGGGACACGGTGGCAGACTGGGATGAGCGGAGCTGCAGGTCCTGGGGCAAACGGGAGCCACCACAATCCGTGGGACACGGTGGCAGATTGTGGGATGAGCGGAGCTGCAGGTCCTGGGGCAAACGGGAGCCACCACAATCCGTGGGACACGGTGGCAGAGTGTGAGATGAGCAGAGCTGCAGGTCCTGGGGCAAACGGGAGCCACCACAATCCGTGGGACACGGTGGCAGAGTGTGGAATGAGCGGAGCTGCAGGTCCTGGGGCGAACGGGAGCCACCACAATCCGTGGGACACGGTGGCAGAGTGTGGGATGAGCGGAGCTGCAGGTCCTGGGGCAAACGGGAGCCACCACAATCCGTGGGACGCGGCGAGACTCGCGGCACCTGCCAGGAGCCAGAGCCCGTGGCACTCAGCAGCACCCAGAGCTGGAGAGTTATTAGAGGATCAAAGGCTCCAGACTATTATCTGCCACTAAGGTGGGAGTTGTGCAAACACCCGGATAGCTCTGGACTCGGGAAGATAGTTTTTCTTTTTAATTTTCTTGGTTGCGTAGCACTTAGCCCGACTAATTAATTGTGGAGAGCTCAGCTCGTCTCACAGCCCTGCTGGAAGCGTCTGCCTCCAGTGTTAGTGCTGATCTGCGAGGGGGAAGGTTCCTCGAGCCATTCTGCCAGCTGGAGGTGATGGAAGTGCCTTGCTTGCTGTGACAGGGGTGAAGTTTGGAGCCCCCTTTCTCAGAGGACTGCTGGGACAGGCAGGAGGACACAGGGGGACACCATGGTTATCCTGTTCCTCCCTCCCTGAACACCGTGCCTCATTTAATCCCAGCACTTTTAAACTCCTCTGCTCCTTTTATCAGCCTTGCGGCTGGGTTTTGTACAGGTTCAGAGGAACTGGGGTGTCCCACGTTTGAGAGGGATCCTCAGCTCCAGGTCCTGGCAGCTGCACTGAGCCTGGGCAGGGTGCTCAGGTTCCCCACCCAGCCTGGGCTGACACTCAACCCCCTGAGCCGGGATGCCCAAACCCAGGTGAGCCCCCGTGCCAGGCCCTGGAGGTCTGATCCCACACCCGTGGGTCACCCCAGGGAAGGGCTGGCACAGCCCCACTCCTGCTCTTGCTCCAGTGTTCCTCCCCTCCAACAGCGTGCTTTTGGTTTTCACTCCTGATCTTTGAACCCCCAAAAACCCTTAACTGGCTGCACACAGTAAATCAGAGCTGACAGTAGTTGAATAGCAGCTGATTAAAATCATTTGTTTTCAAACTCAGCCAGCTGCACACTCCTGCCTGCATGACTTTTGTGGCATTCCCTGAATTTCTCTCCCTCTCTCTTCCTTTCTTTTAAAAGAGTTGCATCACATTTTTCTAATTCTTTGAAAATGAGATCCTCTTCTCAGCCCTCCTCCCTTCCCCGCACAACACCAGTCTCCATTTCACGAGCCCGGCCTTGTTTATCTCCTGGACCACTCATGAGATTCCTGCTCCATTCACAGTGCCCAGGCCACATCTGGTTTGGGTTTGTTTGTGTTTGGTTGGGTTTTTTCCCCAAAAGAAACACAAGGAGGGAGAGAAAAGCGTTTCAACTTCTGATTGCCCAATGCCTGCCTTGCACCCTGGCCAAAGCAGGGTTTGAAAGAGCTGAGAATCGTTTAAAAGTGCTGTAAGGAGTGATGGCACAGGAGCAGGGGCAGGAACGGCCCAGGTGGCAACCCCTGGGTGATGCTGGGTGCCCGGGAGCTCAGGTGTGCCCGGGATGCACAGAGGGGGAAAAGCTCAGGGCCAGGCTGGGGGAGGCACCTCGGTGACACCGTGGGGACACCTGGTCGGCCCCAGAGCCCTGGGGGCTGGGGTCTCTGTCCCTCCCGGTGCAGGCTGGCTGCTGTGGCTGCAGCCTGCTCTGCTCTCGCGTTCGGCCACCAGCCATGCTGAGAAACGTGTCCTGGCTGCGAGTGCCATTCCCCAGGCCCAGGCATCTGCGGCCATGTGCACCAAATTAAAAGCAAACGCGGGATATAAATCTCCTTGCCGTTCCTGGGGAAGGTTTCGCATGACAGCCACATTCCTGTGACACTTTCCATCTTCTGTTCTACCACACGGACCAACAGCTGTTTCCAAAACAAACCCTGAGTGATGAACAGACTAAACCTTGCCTGTTTGGACAAACCTGGGGCTGCAGCAGGGTCGTGCATGAGTGGACGGGGATTCTGCAGGGCTAGGGCCTCCCCAGGCCCGTGCCAGCATTCCCTTCTCTTTTTCCTCTTTTTCTCCACAAAAACGTGCCGTGGAGCCGTGCACTGGATGGTTCTGGAGGGGTAACTCGCCTTATACAATGGGCTTGACTGTAGCTTAGGCTTCTCCAGGCTCAGAGGGAGAAATTCGGGTCACTGCTCGATGGAGACTTCTGGAGCTTCCTTGTTGCTGTTGTCATTCCTGCTGTGCTGGGAGCTGGGCCGTGGGAATTGGGAAGCACGCACCACAGGAGCCGCCCGGCACTCCTAAATCACCCAGCCCCGTCTGGAAGGAGAGTTTGTCCCGATGGATCTGGGTTTGGCAGCCCTCGGAGCAGTGTGTGTGCATCCCTCTCTGGCTGGGAATTCTGCTCCGTGGGGATCATCCCACCAGGGCCTTCCCACGGCTGCCGGGAGCAGGATTTGCTCCCCGTGCCCAGGTACAGCTCCAGAACTCCCACGTCCACCTTTCCCCGCAGTGATTGCTGCTCCGGGAGGATGTTTACCTTCCCCAGCCGCCTTTTCCTTACATTTAAACAGAAATGTTTCCTTTTCTAAACAGTTTACATTCCCGATTCCAGAGGTATCCCGCTTGCCAAAGCCACCAGTATTTGTCTCACTTTAAATGCATTTATATGCTAATGCAGACAGGCTCTCCAGCTCGCACACAGCCCTGGAGAAATTAGTCCTTTCTTGCTGGATTTACAAACTACAGCCATCAAACATCCTTTGGATTTATCTCCGTTAATCAAAGCCTCTCTTCCGCCCGGTGCAGGTGTGATGCGGCCGCTCCTGGTGATAAACCCGGCTCGCAGCCCTGGATTATCTGTCCAGGCTTGACAAATCGGTGCCAGGTTGGGAGGAGGAGGAGAGGGGAGGAAGGAAATGCAATTTCAAGGATGCGGTTGTGTGTGTGCTGGGCAGCATCTCTCCCTGTTCTGTTGCCTTTGGGATCATCCCACGGCGTTCTCAGCTCCGCAGGCACCGCCTGATTCCAACCTGCAGCGGTACCGGGAGCTTCCCCAGGGTCAGCCAGCCTCTCCCGGCGGAATCGCTGCCGTGTCCGGAGCCCTTCCAGCGGGACAGACTCTCCTCCTTCCCCAGGGGGAGCCGGGGGATGCTCCCACCTCTCTGCGAGCTCTGAGCTCCCCGGGACCCCCCAGTGCCCCCCACTGAATCCTTCCCTGGATTCAGGATTTTATCTCGGGTGCCTGTTGCCCGTTTTGTTCTCTTCTGGCCCCGTTCTCACGCCTTTACTGTTCCACACAATTGCCAGTTCCTCGCTGCTGTCAGGAGAGCTGGAAAACGCCCCCAGGCCTGCGCCGCGTTAGGCAGGGCTTAAAAACAGTAATAAAACTGGATGAAAAGGATGTACCTGGAATGGTTTTCTGTGGAAAACTGATAAATCAACGCCAAAAAAAAATTTAGCCTTAACATCTAGGTTCTGTTTAACTTTTTGTGTAAAACTGTGACAACATTTTACTTATAAAATCCCCAGATCTTTCATTTTGACTTCACTGTTCTGTATTAAGGTCATAATGTAATTGATACCCAAGAAGAGGATGAATTGTTGAGTTATAACACAGTAACAGACACTGGTTTTCTGTCTAGATTTGGGACAAAACCTCAGAACTTCTCACACAGTGGAAACTCCGTTTTCCATCCAGCTGTAACAGTAACCCCAATGCACCGAGATTAATCTGGAGAGGAGGATAGCAAACATCCAATCACTCAGGCATAAGATTTAAGGAGCAATGTCATCCCCAAACCACCTTTCTTCCTTTCAAGTTTTCAAGCATGAAAACTGACACTGGAAGGGAGAAAATTTAGACTCGGAGCAGACGAGTTGGACAACTTGCCAAATCATCCAGGGCCCGCTCGAGTTCAGCCTTGTTCTTCTGGAAAATAATGATGGAAAATTCATTTGAGTATCGTGCGCAGCTTTGCTGGGGTGGAGGAGCGAAGGGGCAAATTTAATTCCAAACTGCCCTCAAACGGATGCGGAATGTAAACTTTCGCTGCATTTCTGTCAGACTTAATGGATTTCACTTATGGGAACTATAATAAACAGCTCATTACAGAGTCAGCTGCGGGAGCGTTTGGAGCCCAATAGAGCCATTTGTTTTCCAAGGCAGATTTAGTCTAAAGGGGGTGGGCAGAATAATCCAGTGTTTGAAGTGTTGGTATCAAAGCTGGAGGGACTGGCAGGGTGGGACTGGGGGTCTCCAGCAGAGGCTGCTGCAGGACACGGGCACGGTGCGGAGCAGCTCCAGAGCCCAGCTGGCTGCTGGACACGGGGCAGGCAGCTCTCACACCACAGACTTCCAAAAAGTCGCTGTCATTAAAAATCCCAGCTCCCGGAGTCCTGCTGTGGCCTCAAACCTGACCTCTCTTCTCTGCGTGTGAGGAACTTTCCATCCTTCACAGGGAAACTGTGAGTCCCAAAAGCAGAGAGAGCGAGGACAGAGAGACACTTCTCCCTGCTGCCAGGGTTTAAGGGATGGCTCCAGGGTTTAAGGGATGGCTCCTTTGCCCCCTCGCTGGCCATGCCTGGTGCTGCCACAGGGAAGGTTCGGTTGCCCTAAACCAGGGCTAGAAAAGCAGCTGGGCAATGCTGGGACCTCCCCTAACCCTCGTGAAGCAGCCCAGCCCCGGCCCCACCGTGGCAGGGCAGTGTCCCCATCCCAGCACAGCAGCTCCGAGGTGAAAGACTGAATTTGTAAGTCCGTAAACATCTGCGGAGCTGCGGGCTCCGGAGTGATCTTCCTTCCCGGCCGCACATCTGGCGGGGGGCCGGAGGGGCGCAGCGCCGTAAATCTGCTCCTCCGCCCCCGCACGGAGCGGGCCAGCCCTCCCCGGGCCCCGGGGAAGCGGGAGGACAGCGGTTTCAAACAGCGTGACTGTCAAAGTGCTCAGCACGCCATAAGTCACAGGCAGCGTCTCCCCTTTCATGTCTCCGCCTTCGGGGACTCGGGACACTCCTTAAACGCTTCCATGCCCGCCGAGATGCTGCGCTGGCCGGGGCCCTGCAGCAGATAAATCTCTGCTGCTGGAGGGGAGAGAGAGAGAGAGAGAGGGAGAGGGGCTGGCAGCGGGAGGGGGCTCGGCTTCTCCTGTCCTTGGGTCACCCAGGTGGCTCTGGCTCCTTCCTGCGGGCGCAGATAAAGCCGCGGCTCAGCACAAACAGGCACCGGGATGTGCACACGCCTGCACTCAGGGCTCTGAGAGCCGTGTTTGTCCTCCAAGGCAGGGAAAAAAACCACACTGCTCGGAGAGCTGTGGAGCTGTGCCCGAGGCCAGGCTGGACAGGGCTCGGAGCAAGCTGGCACAGAGGAAGGTGTGGCACTGGAGGAGCTGGGAGCCCTCCCGACCCAGAGCAGTCTGTGACTGACACCCAGGCCATAGTGTGGGGTTGCTGGGCTTAAATACAAAAGACATTGTTTTATTTTCGTCCTTGTTGGTATTTCGGATTTGGAGAAATGGAGAGAAAACTCCGCCCTCCATTTCACTGAAAGAAGAGGCAACTCTTGTGTCAGATCCGAGGTTTCACCCACTCTCATTTGCTGCTGGCCTCCAACCCCTGTGGTGGGTTTTCAGCCACATCTAGAGATGGTAAAAGACATGTTGGGAGAGGTACAGAGGATTGTATCTTCAATTTTTCCTGCTAATAGTGCCAAGAAAAATAAAAATCCCTGTAAATTCAGTCTAGAAACAATCCTGGTTAACAACCCTGCAATAAACCCCAAGACTTGTACGTGCCATTGCAGTTGTTGTTGTTGTTGTGGACACTTGGAAATCTCTATTTTCCTCGCTGGAAAAATGATCTCCACTGTGTGATGACCCTAAAAATTTAGCTGTTCTAGGAGATGACAGAAGAATTGAGAGCTTGGGGAAAAATAATTACTGCAGTAAGACCAGATTAGCTGGTTTTGAGTTTTATTCCTGAAGATGCTGTTGATGTTTGACCAGTTTTTTTGAGGTCAGCCTCGTAACTTCCCATCCCGTAATTATTCTAACATTTGTTAAACCAGCGAGTGTTATTAATCAGAGCTAACGAGGCAGTGGAACAGATACAGGTCACGGCGTGGTTCAGCCTTTCCATGGGCGTTTCTGTGCCCGTGTGCTGCCGGAGCCGCTTTGGAGTGCTGAAGAGGAGAGATGAACCCCACTGCACTGAGGAGCCTCCGCTCCTCTGATGGGAGCAGAGGGCAGGCAGCAGCCAGCCCAGGGAAGAGCTGCACGAGGTTTTCTCTGTCTGAGATGGTTCCGTGCTGATCTGGAGCCGCGCCTGAATCTGCATCAGTTTCACAGCCTTCCCTCCTTTCCAGAAGTGCTTTGAGGAACGATGCTCTGCTCTGCTCTGCTCTGCTGCGAGACTCAAAGCCATTTAAAATATTAATGAAATCTCTCAGCTCTGGTCTACAATGGCTGGTTACTGCTGGAGTTAAAGAGCTACAAACGAAGCGCTGTTGGCAGCAGCAGCGTGGGAATCGGTGCCGGGGCAGGAGCTGAGGTCGCGGGATGTCCGGAGCAGGAGAGCTCCGGGAGCACCGCGGCTCCTCGCACCCTGGAAGCTCCATCCCCGGAGTTTCCAGCTCCGTGGTGCGGGAGCTTCGCTCGGGTGAGGTTTCTGAAGTCGTGCTGGCAGTTGCTGCCGAGGGAGAGGTTCGGAGCCGGGGGCGCATCCCGCGGGATGCTGGGCTCAGCCGGGGCTGGCAGCGCTGGAGCAGCAGGGCCGGGCTGGCTGGGAGCTGAGCCCGCTAGCGGCAGCACAAAGAAGGAGCCGAGAGCGAGAGGAAGGCAGGGCTGCGAGCTCCGAGCTCCTCCTCGCCGGCAGCAGCGCCCAGCTGGCTGCGTGTGAGCCGGGTCTGGCGTTCGAGGGCTCTCTCGGGCGGAATATATTTCCCTTCTTTGTAGCTGGCTGTAAGTCACCTCCCTGCAAAGCTCTCTGCCAATACAGCGTTTGCTGATGTATAGCTACAGCCATTTTCCCTGTTTCCCTTACTCTGTCTCCGTATAGAATAATATGCGATTAATTGATTTTCTGTCGCTCTTTTAGTACGGAAAATTAATTTTGGAGCAACCTTGTTTTCTCAGGGTATGAATTCTCTACATGCAGAGTAATTCCACTCCTACATTATTCATGAGAGAAAATAGTGATGGAGTGTGTAACTGAGGCAGCCCCAAGGCCACAAACTGATAGTCTGCGTTACTGATACAACAATATTCCACTGACGCTTCTAAATAATTCACGGCTACAACTCAATTTGGCACCAGGCACACGGCTCGGGATGTGGCTGGTGCGGAGGGGAGCCGAGGCACCTTGGCAGGACACTCGGCTCCCCAGAGAGAGCCCGGGGCCACCAGGGACATGGGCCACCAGGCAGAGCGGGACCCGGCCCAGCCACAGCTCCTGCTGGCACCGGTGGGATTCCAGGAACTGGGATCACATCCCAGCATGAGCCAAAGGCTGAGGGGAGCATGCAGGGACGCCTGGAGGGCCCAGCTGTGCTCTCTGGAGCTGCAGAGGCCCCTCCTGCTCCGACCCCAGGGCATCCCCATGGCTGGTGGGCACCAGCCCCGAGGGAGCCAGCGTTGCTCTGCTCCTCAGGGATGTGCCTGCAGCACTCCCTGGGCCACGCTGGTTTGCTCCTGAAGGCCCTGCCGGGGCTGTTACAGCATTTCCGTGTGGATGAAAGGGTTAACGGGGGCTGTGGGGAGCAGAGGCTGAGCACCACCCACCCCCAGGGCCGGCGTGGGGCTGTCAGGACCTGTGTGAGCCGTGGGGCTGTGGGGCTGCAGGCAGGGTTAATGGCCGGGGAGCGCTTTCAGTGAGTGGAAAATGGCAGGGCCTTCCCTTCCTCCTCCCCTCCTCTGGCAGCGGGATGGAGGGAGTGGGAGCCCTGTCCTGGCACCGGCCTCCTTGCAGATTAATGACTTGCGAGGAGATGCCTCAGTCACACGTGGGGATTTTTCCCCGCTGAAGTGTACCTGGCACCCTGCAGCCATTTATCACGGGCTGCAGATGGAAGGCAGCAGCAGCAGGGCCTGCAGGGCCAAGACACACAGGTTCCCAGCCAGCCCGGGGATCTTCTGGGGCGTGTGCTTGTGTGGGGCTTTTTTCAATCTAAAATGATAAATCTGATTTCTTCGGGATACTGGAACAGCTGCAGCTGACCTGGCTATTTCTCTGACAGATCTTCAGGGCGTACGATAGCAGCTCTTAGAGGATGGATGTGGTGCTGTAAACTGTCCGGGCACAGAACATGATTAATGGGGTTCACAGAGATAAACACACGGGGAGGAGAGCTCGGGATCTCAGGAAATCCCATCCCTGGCCTGGGAGGCTGCTGATGAGCCGGGGCTCTCGCTGAGGTCTGGGTGCCAGCCACCCACCCCGGCCTCCCAGCCTCCCCAGCCCCAGGATGTTTGTGCCTGGTGTTTGTACCAATGTGCCCAGAGCTCTGCCAGCCCGAGGAGGCCACTGTCCCACAGCCCCTGCCAGCCCCTGTGGCTCAGCCCTGCTGGCACGGCGTGCCTTTGCTCCTGCAGGACAGGACAGGCCAGGACAGGGCAGGACAGGGCAGAACAGGGCAGACAGGACAGGGCAGGACAGGACAGGGCAGGACAGGGCAGGATAGGACAGGGCAGGACAGGACAGGGCAGGACAGGGCAGGACAGGACAGGGCAGGACAGGGCAGGACAGGACAGGGCAGGGCAGGGCAGGGCAGGACAGG